>JAQFXW010002275.1:0-13333 GCA_034693945.1 Dendrobaena attemsi
TATATTATATTATGCCTCTAAAAGTGATCTACAAGCCTCACTGTGCTGTGTTTATCAGTCCTGCAGTCAGCCCCATCCTGTAAAGGGCTGGTAGCAGCTGCCCGTCCATCTATAAGGAGTCCATGGCTCAGCTCAGTAAGTCTTTTGATTTATAAGATAGATGAAGATCATTGGTAAAGCTTTGTTGACTGGATCTCAGTATTAATGGACTCGGTTGTAGTAGAGCGAACAGATTTAGAGCTCCATCTGCTGCCAATACCTCAGGCTTTTGGTATTAGCCGTGAGGACAACCTTGGCTCAGAATAAAATCAGCAACTGCCACCACCAAACTGCAGAGGCCTCGATGATTCTGTGAATAATTGCACATTGGCTGTGATTTGTTCAATGAACTATATGGTAAATTGTGCTCTGATTTAGGCACAATGCACGTGGTAATTATTATGATAAACGATTGTGTAAGTTGATCAAGGACGTCTCGTGATACTATTCATCACCATCCTCCACTTTCTCCTCCACTTTCTCTTCCACTTTCTCCTCCACTATCTCCCTGTCTCCTCCAACGCTTGTTAGGCCTACTCTCCTCCTGCTTCTCATACTTCTGCTTCTCAATTTAATATTTAATCATCATTGTCATCATCATCATCATCATCAGTAGCAGCAGCAGTATGGTGAGTTGACCAAAGGAAAGGGAGATATTAAATTTTGTTAGACACCCAGCTGTAGACTTTGTCAATCCCAGGCTTCTCAGCAGAAACAGTTACATTATAACCAGTTGTTGACTTATAAAGGTGATGCCTTCTAAATGTAAATAATTAGTCTATGGCAGAATGAATAATAAGTGTGGTGATCAACCTCAACCTTAAAACATGTCAACTGTGGGATTCCTTGTCATCGCTGAGCTGGAACAAATTTGGCACCAGCAATAGTCCGTAACTTGTCTTCATAAAGTGATAAGAACCAATTCCTTCCTCCTGCGTTTAATGGCTTTTCATTTGCCTTCTTCCATTTGTTTTAACCCTATATATGCTAGCTTCCCCTAATGGACACCATTTTGTATGCTTTGTTTGTTTTGTTAAGGTTATTCCATAGTATCACAGTACAAATTCGCATTCTATTGCATAATTGTTTTGCTTATTATGTTACGTTGACGAAAAACTGTCATGTTGCAAAAGATATTTCAGCAGAACGTCAAAATAGGATAGTGCACCGCACTTTAAAAAGTGTTGGTGATGGTTGCTGCACTATTTCAGCCGTGATGACTTGAAGCCACCATCACACTGGAAAGTTATGTCTGTAAGCATAATCCCTCTGGTGTATGTAAACTATGTATGAATGTTTTAATGTTTCCTCCAGCAGAGTTAATAAGTAGGCTAGTACCATCGAAGTGCTGGGTGGGTGAATGCAGATGGTGCAACAACAACAACGAACCCTAGAACTAAGTCCCAGTCACTCTCCAGCAGAAGACTGGGTTAATTGCGGAGCTCAAGCTGTGCAAAATTAATAGATTCTGCATATTTGTCTAGCAATCTCTAATTCATCCCAAAAACAGTTCCTACAATGAAGTAACTATTCTAAAGATTGCTTTACCTTACGTTTTGGTATCTGTTCAGTGATTGTATGTATCCCCACTGGGTGAAGTGTTGGCCATCTGCATGATCGAGTGACCTGACATCTGGCGAATGTCATCAGTGATCAACTCCCGTTAATAAAAGTTCCTCATTCTTGTCTCATAATTATTATGTATGCAGCTGCAGCTTCTGTTCAGTCTAAGTCTTCTGACATCCAGTCAGCCCTCCGCCAGTCAGGCTGCTGTCTGCCTTCTTTCTACCCTCCATAAAGACCAGTTTTGTGTGTATATATCTATTTATGTCTGTCTACACTCTATAGCCATGATTTTGTTGGGGGGGAGTGTTTTCCACAAACAAATTTCTTTCACATTATTTCATTTCTGGGTGGTATTTTATGTCCAAAAACTTGTATTTCCCTACCTTGTCACTCTAAAAACAAATTTTCACATTGCTATTTTTCATTTCGGTGGGTGTTTAAACACCCAAAGCACCCCTGTCTATGGCCTTGTCTGTCTGTGTCTCTCTATCTCTACGTATCACCAACTGTCTGTTCCTTAGTTCATCTCTCTATCTTTCGTTCTCTGCCTGCCTTAGTGCTCTTACCATAATAGTTTGCCTCAATGTTCATCAATTCGTCAGCAGATAGGTGTTCCTGAGTGTGGAGTCTGGACCACTGTAGCCCTCACTTGGAATGACTTTCTTATCAGCACCATTTCTTCTTGTTTCTATTTGTAATTTTTATGGCATAGGATCTCTCTGTCTGTCTCTGTCTGTCTGTCTGTCTTTCTCTCTCTCTCGTTTTTGACACTGGGTTGTCAACCTCACTCAGCCAGTTCTGCGTGGCTAGACGTATGCTTACATGGGACTGAAAGAAGGATCACAGGAAAAAAAACAATGAAATCTGAGACCACTCACAACAGCGTGTTATGTGTAATAAAGACGTTGGGATGTGACATTCAAATGGGAAACATGCTACTAGTTTAGTAGTTTTTCCATGTGGTTTTGTTTCCTGTTTCAGTATTCACAAAGTGGGCATTTCTTGTGTTCCAAATAGGATTAGGTTTTATGAATTTGTAACATTTGTGGAGCCTCCCTGGATGAGTTATTTTACCACTGCTTAGCATGCATGACTGAACTTTGCTGGTCTACCAGCAATGTTGCATTATTGTCAAGCTTCCACCCTCATATAAATTATGCACAAATAGGATACAGATAGCAATGGTGGGTCTGATTTGCTGAACCCACTGCCACAAAAGTTTCTTGTGAAAGTTTTCAGCCTATCTTAAGATCTGTCATAGATGGCTGCTTCTCAGTATGGTACATTGTGAGTTTCTAAAATTAAAATAATAGTGTTTGAAGACATACATGCATAATACTTGCATAGACATATTTGCAAACACATATTTGTATATATTCATACACATGTTTGCATATATATGCATACCATGGACCCGGGTATAGAAGGGCAAAGCCCCATAACAGGCTTCCATGATGCATACACGTATTTATTTACATGCATGCCGTCATTCCATGGACCCCGGGTATAGAAGGGCGAAACCCATGCATGCGTCATTCGTATGCAAAGCATGCATAGGATAGTCATGTGATTCACAGTGATTGGTATATTTGATTGATCTATTGTTACTGATGATATGACTTGAGGGCAGTCTGAAGCTTCTTTGCCTGACTGAGAGATGAAAGGAACATCTTCCTTAAGGGAAGAATTAATAGATTGTAGACCAACGCCTGATAAATAATTCACAATAACCTGTATAGTATTTGCAATGGTGGAGGGTAGCGTTTTTCAAGTGGGGGGGGGGAATGAACAGCGCCCAATTTCAGGGTCTAAGTCTGGCCCAGTGAAGACCATTGTGATCTGTGTTTAGGTTGATAAGAGACTGGGAGAAGGGATGAATGAGTTGGAGATTAATTGGAAGAACCAAACAACTCTGCCACAGGGCACCGAGATCAAGTGTTTATAGAGTGTGACACGGGAGGGATGTAGAGGCAGGCAGACGGACGGACCCAGTGACAGAGGGATTACATTGATGTAGTTGATCAGTCTTATCTTGGTCGATCCTCACGCAGACACTAAAGGGGGGGACTGGGGAAAAGGTGCGTGGGATTGGGACTATTATTTTTTGATGAATATCAAAGTGTCCTCTCGTCTGGTTTCAATGGATCCAGTGGATTCTTGTGTCTGCTGCCATGGAGCTATGGGGGCTAATGGACGCTGGCATTTGCCAACCTTCATCAGGTGCCAAGTTAGTCTGTACTGATGAAGTGTCTGCTCTGGCTTTGTACAAATAGTGTTACATCGGAAGAATATGTATATATGTAGGGAGGACTGTGTTATTCCACCTGGATTTGTGCTGGGTAAGAGTGTGGGGTGGGATAAGAGAGCAGGTACAATTTCCTTGGAGGTACCTAGAAACATGTGTTGAGTATCCTCGTTAGGGTATAGTTGTTCCCTAGGACCAGATGAGATTCATTATAGGGTTCAATGTCGGAGATGGAAGCAATATTTGAGAATACAGTCCTGGTGGCTACCATGTTGAAACTTTCGTGCCTTCTGGAAACGCACTAATGGACGAACTTCGAAACGCTGACATTTTCTCCAGTTACAAAAATACATCTGTATCTTCTTCAAAGATGTTGAAAAATAGTGTGTATATTTATAGGTGGTATACTGACATTTCTCAGACAAGTTACGAGTTCAGGTTTCACTGTTGATGGAGTATGTAGATGGTGAAGATGCAGGTTGGACTTTTTACACTGAAAATAAAGAATTGCGTTGATTAGTGGAAATTGCTACAGTGCACTGTTTTCATTTTTCAAAGACCTGGTTAACTTCTGTGGTTTTTGCATGTGATTCTGCAGCATAAGTTTGGCCAGTGCATCAGTGATAGAAGATAATGCTGTACAGCAAAACCTTTCTTGGATGAGTTGGACTTTGGTACAAGTGAACAAAACTACATTGCTTCCAAAGAGATGTAGGTTTCCAGTTCCATGTGAGTTCATCTGGCATGATGACAGCAACTGGCTATCTCTATCCTAGGTTCAAGTTTTTTGTTGCTACAAATCAGGTGCATTGTTTACTATAATGGAATTTTGGTTCGTGTTATAATTGAAAAGTGCTACTGATGTTCGACAAATTCTGATGTCATGTCTATGGATATTGCGACAGTTGCTAGAATGTGTTATCTTATATGATAACTGTTTGGTATATTCTCACCAGCTTATGATATGGATATTACAACCCTGGTGCTATGGATATTCTCACTGGGGCCAACAGGTTGATTGGTTCACACTGCAAGGCAGCTAGCAGTTAGACTCTGATGCAAAGAAATTTAAGTTCTATCATTTAGAGGATGTTCTTGGTACTTTTTGGTAAAGTATAATGCCAGCATATATTCCTCGACAATTCGCTGTGACGAAAGATAGCTAGTGCATTTCCGAAGTGCACTTGACCGGTTATTTTGGTGATAGGTCTTTGAAATTGTTGTACACTCACTGCAAAGAACTTTGACATGGTTCTGCTCTGTGCCATATCAACATCGAAAATGAAGAGCAGTTGCAATTATGATGCTGATGAAGTGTTGTTGAAAAGTGAGCACTTGGAGAGCAGACTGAAACAGCTGCATGGAGAGAATGCTTCGCTTGTGGTGGCCTCTGTCCAGAAGTGGGTTGCTTATGGAGTGACAGCTCAGACATTGGAAAGAAAGGTAATGTCATACTGAGTGATGATGGTCATTGTGCAGTAGAAAAGTATGATTAATTATTAGTTATTTCCCATTGTTCTTGAACTGTAATTGCAGACACTTTGTCATCACTCTTTAAGTTACATTGGTACATCTGTATACTAAGCAATTTCTTGCAGTTGTTTCTTTTTCTTTCAAGTCTTTAGTAATTATATTTGGGTTTGTTTGCACTGTTTGAAAATCATTACACATAAGTCCACCTCTGCTATCATGAACTTTATTCTGTCTTTTTATTACGGCTACATTCATATCCATCCGTCCTCTTCTACCCATCATATCCAATCGAGTGGCATTAATTTTATTTGGCTTTCTTCTGTCCTGTCCTGTTGTATAATACCAAAGATATTTCATTCCTTGTAGTTGAACCTCACTTGTTTATTAGATTGACAGGCATTTTTTATACTGTATGTCTAGCTATGCATCTATCTAGTCTATCAGGGCTACCCAACCTATATATTCTATTAGCATTTTTCTCTGCAGCTGTTTCACTCACAATTGCTCGAGGCGCTTCGGCATGTTGACTTCGAGTAGTCAGAGTGGTAGTAGACTTGAATAGACGGCATAGAAATATATGAAAGAATATATAAATAATAAGCTGTCCTGTTTTGATTCAACCATCCTCATGCTCAGGATTGGCCAGACTAAGAACAAATCGGGTTCATTTGCATTTCTCTCATGTCTCTTCAATAAGAGTTCCAATTATAATTCAGTCCATTACTTTATATTGTCAATCCATGACGTTTTGGGTATTCCATGAGGATGTATATGTTGAGACTATTAAATGGGAAGTTTGATGACAGACTGTTGTTATCTATGGGCCTATGACACACAGTTTGGGGCTCCCTAAAGAAACTCCTCCTCTTCTTCAGCTTTTTTCCCATATTGGTGTTAAGTGTCAAGTGTACGCCCAGTTCTTTTTGGTGTGTTTATGATAACTGCTCCTCTTGCCGTCTGGTCCTATTTCTCCCGATCACCTGCCTCCAGGCCTGCTTCACTTCCACTTTGCCTCAGGCATACTTTCTTTGGGGATGGGTTACTGCCTTTGATCATGTAGCCAGCTGAAGAACGAAAACAAACGGTTTAAAATATCAACTGCACTTTTACAAGCTGGCTGGCACTCGGAAATATGTGGTCTTCCCTGGAGGAGATTCCTAGGTCTTAATCTTATCTTCTTATGAAACCACATTGTTGGTATTAAAGCCCAATGGAGTAAATCTAGAGAGAGAGTTCCCCTACCAGAAATATAGTGTCAAGGAGGCATATATGCAGCTGGGGAATGGCTCTCTTTGCAGATATCCAGCCATTATTTACTAATATTATTTATTTGTATTATTAAATTATTGTGTTTATAAAAAGGAGAATTAAAATGTGACTTGCGAATTTCAAAACAATTGGTCAAGGCTTTGAGAAAGTGTTGTGCATGAATAGAATGAATGTGTTATAAAAGTTATAAAGTGTTATTAAAGTGGTATCATTACGTGCTACACAAGTTTCAAGTAACAAGTTATGTTATAAAGTGCTGCTAAATTTGCCAATGCAATAATAATTATTGTAGTCATAACTAATGGTTTTATGAACATTTTTGTTGTTTTGACTGTTTAAACATCTTGGCTAAATAAAACATTTAAATGTCAAATTAAGCTAATGTTATGGCCTAACTTCATCAACCTGTCAAGTCTCCATAAGCATTAAGTGAGACCCATATTGGGCTATATTCGGATCATGTCTGCCATTATTTGTCTGGGTATACAAATAATGTGCCCCCTATAAACTACACACTGACAGATAATTATTTAAGAAACAATGGGAAATTTTAATTGTTTTGTCTGTTAAGATATCGTGAAATTCTCTGTTGTGGAATTTGAGTTCTATGGTGTCTCAGAGTAAAACTGCAAAGATAGGTAGGCCTGAATGATTAGCTTAATAAATTATTGATGAAATCATGTCCTTTCTTTGCAGACCCTTGGGCTGGGGCAGGACTGTTTCTCTAGGTCTGCCTGATGTGTGGAGATGCAGGACTTGGACGGTTAGCCTGGAGTGCAAAGGATCAATGCATTGAGTTGAATTCATATTCATTAAATTAATGATGGGTGTCATTGCACGGGACATCGGTGTCTGTCCGAGCTGTTCCCCACTGGCAGGAAAATTGGCCTGGGAGGCCATAGGGGAAATTGAGAGCTGGCCGGAGTAATGGTTATCCGAGGGTACGGCGTGATACGTAGGGGCGGTCAGCAGTACCCCTAGGACGCAGTTGATCATTAGAGCCGGAAGGGGCAATCATCTGGGGGCTGGCGAGGAGGGAGTGTTGTCACCTACCGGGGCGCGACTAATGACCGGTGTGACGCAGACGGTCGGTCGCAGCACCTGTCCCGCTGGCCCTCGCTTGTAAACAGTCGACGGGGGATTAGGGCGGAGAAAGTTGTTTTAGCTTTCCAGGCCAGTGGTTTTGATTACCCTTCATTAACAGGTGAAACAGATCCATGCCGCTCCTACTACCGCGGCGGCGGGTTTCCTGTCTTGAACAGGTGCTATATAGAATGGGTCATGCTAGGAGGTTGTACAGACGACGGCCACTTGATCCATGTCCTTCCAATTATTTCTGACTTGGGTCTTTTGATTGACAGTTTCCTGTGGAGATTGTAATTAGAAGGCTGGTCCTAGATCTGAGCACAATTCACCCTCTTCACACACCCTGCACCGGTGTAAGCCTTTGCGAGCCATTTAAAAATCACCCATTGGAATTGGAAAGCAGTCAGGTGCAACGATGCCACGAAAGTTGTTCCACTCGTGCCGCAGCAATTCTTTTTCATCTTTTCTGGTTGAATGATAGTTCGGACATTTGCATCTAACATTCTTGGATCTAATGAACAAAAGCTATAAAGGCTGAAAGTTAATGAAGTAAGAGATTTGCCAACTGTTATTGTGCTTCAAGGAAGAATTGAGACATTTAACAGATATTCGTTCATCATGAGATTCCTACTGAAGGTTCGTATCAATATGAGTAAATTAAATTTTCATGAAATCCAGGAAGCTGGATTAGTGTAGATGAAGAAGGTGGCGTATCATTTCAGGGATGTGGTCTCGAGACCATGGTCCCAATCTTGAAACCATTTCTAGACCGAAAAACTGCAGTCTTGGTCTTGAATATGCTGGTCTACATCTCGACCCTGGTCTTGAAGGGCCGGTCTTGGTGTTAGACGTCAGGGTCTCAGTCATTTGTCTTTGGTCTTGACCTTGCACGTTTGGTCTTGGCCTCAAAAGTTGGATCAAAAGTGGCATAGGCCAATTTGTTGACTTTTGACAAAGCGAGGAGACCTCGTTCGTTTCTCATCAGACGTGAGAAAAACGTGAAGGCACAGTCAACTCTCACTGTTGGTTTTTTAATGAGTGGTTACATGAAACAGTTGTTCGAGGTACAATCAGTAGTTGAGCCAGTACTGCAGCCTTTGAAAGGTTGCAGGTCAGGAATTTGATGGACATCTTGGACAAGTTTCTTGTATCGCAACAACATTTTAGCTGTAGTTGACTCTTCATGAGACATCATGAAGCAAGACTTGAAGGACAAAACCTTGTGTGCTTTACAACTTATCAAATGTAATAAACATCTGATTTGAATGATGGGATCATGTTGCAGTTGAATTGAGAATTATATTTACGGTTGTGTGGTTGTTTTCTTGGGATCAGCTGATCTTGTTCATGATCTTGGTCTTGGACCATTTGTTTTTGTCCATTTTGTCTTCATGCTTATCTTAAAGCATGTGCACTTGGTCTTGGCAGTCTTGTTGTCAAGACCTGAAACCTAAAGACTAAGACCAAGACCTTGAACCTCAAGACCAAGGCCAAGACTTTTATTACCAAGACCAAGACTTTTAGTCTCAAGACCAAGACTTTTAGTCTCAAGACCATTCAAGACTTTTGAAATCACTCGTACATATACATGATAAAAAAATTGTATGTGGGTGTTTTAATGAAAAATAAAACAATCATTTCTTTTGAAAAAGCAAAACAGATTCCAGCAATAATAAATTATTTCCAAAAGACTGTCACATGAAATACAGTCTACTTCTGTTGCATTTCAGAAACACCAAATCACTCAGAATGTTTTGACCAAAATATTCTGTGTGGCCTTATAAAAATCTCACCATAAGAAGAAGAGAAAAAACATTCTGTAGGTGCAGAAGTGAGAAGTCACTGGTACACAAAGATGCACAAATCGTGTCTTAATCCTCCCACATTTGGTTTCTCATTATATTATAAGATTTAACAACTTTGAATTCACTGAACATCCGGGCAAAAATAGCAAGAGCTAGAATAAGTCTACAAGTATCCACAACCTTACAGTAATTAGAACTACACTAATGAATATTATATAATTGTAGTGACCTGAATAATAAGTAAGTAGGCGAAGTAATGATGCATTACTGTTTTCATTGACTTTCAACAAGTCTTGGTCTTGAAATATCAAGACCAATACTTTTGGTCTCAAGACCAATACTTTTAAAAACGAACTCGAGTTCAAGATCGAGGACAACAAGACTGGTTGATGTTTGTACTTAACATTCCAGCACCATAGAAGTGTTGATGAAATCAGATAAACTGTGAAAAGTAGTAGGTGATGTCAAATAATAGTGATTATAATATGGTTGCAATATTAGCGTTCAAGCCTCCTCTAGGTGATTGGAGTGTTCTTGAACTACAATTGCTCGAGTGCTTGTCATTGCATTCTGTAGCTAAGTTACTGTCTGAGAAAGGTAACTTAATAAAAATATCTTGTGTTATTTGGATGTAAAGGAACCATGATCCTAGCAAAGATTATATATGAATTTATTTTTGTGTGTCTAAGAAAAGCACATAATCACATTTATACTTTTTTTTACCATTTCCAGGTATCCCATTCTTCCATTACTTAGAGTCTTAGATGACTTTAATGTTATTTGTTCTTGTAGTCCTCATTCATTCGAGAATTTATATTGCACCTCTTCAAGTGAACTACTCAGAGTGAACTACTCATGCATAACAAGTTTTTCTTTGTTACAGATTCTGAATATTCAAAATGTGATTCAGTTGACAAAGGAGCAGCTGGAGGCATTGAATGCTGAGTTTGGGAATCGTAAACACCCTCCTTCAATGTACCTCAAGGTCGGGCAGTGACTATAAACTTCGGCTCGATTTACTACAAGTTTATTGACCTTGATGTCTAATTTGTCATCCTATTTTAAAGTCTGATGAGTTTACCAGCAATGCATAATGGGCAGACTTGTTTTCTGGTTATTGCAGGCTTGTCATAGCATCTCAAATATAATATTATTACCTTATTGCAACACTGATTCAGATAAACTCAGTTGAATGTTAATGACTTTGCATACCACCGACCGGTGCAGAATTGCGCCATTATTGCGCAACTTACTGCATGCGCTACAGGTGCAGAATTATGACATTATCTGTGGAACGTAGTCTCCCACTTGTGCCAAAAATGCTTGATATCATTCTGATTCCTAGTCTGTGTGTCTTGCAAACTAAACTCAGAAATTGAGCAGCATTTAAGTTTTAATTGGGAATTTCGACTGAAGACATGCATTTGAGACTGACTGCATTTAAGTGATGACTTTTCAGATTAAGACATTTTTTTCTGTTAGCATAGTGAAGGTAAAGATGATGATTAGGTGCTTTACCTGTGAGGTCTACTAAATGACCACCCAGTCAGATTGGAATCTCATTGACCAAACATGACACTAGAACTGTGCTATATCTTTTATATAGATAGGCCTACATACGCACAGCTGCACAATACTTTAAAAGGAATTACACACTTTAACAATAATAGACTCTCTGCATCATATGCTGCAAAAGGATTGAAGCCCTTAATACTGAGATGAAAGGAACTGTATTAGCACCTGAAGCATACATATGTACTGTGTAGCTCTGGTTTTAGGAATGAATAACAGAATAAGTGAGAGATGCAACCAGTTGGAGTTTACGTTTGTTCAACTATTGCAGGAGTATGAAGGTCTTACTAATAAGATCCACGAGCTGCAGTTGAAGCAGCAGGAATTGCAGGAATGTCTGATGGACAATGATGACCTGATTGTGTCTCAATATGATGAACCCGATGATGTTTCTACGATCTCTTTGCCCAATCTTCCAAACAACAGTCTCAACTCAAAAAGTCCGATGAGGAACACCGTCAAGTGTTACTTGCCAAATAAACAGATTTCTTCTGTGAGTTTTCATTGATGTCTGTCTGTATCTCAGTATAAATGCACAATGAAAAATTATAAATCTGCAGTTATGTCATTTTGCAAAATTAGGGGAATTCTAAGAGGTTACTGTTTTTGTTTGAGAGCAGGCTAATGATGGGCAAAAAGGCAAATCACCAGACTTACTCACATATGACCGCTTTGTCATCTGGTTCCAGTGTAAAGCCACCAGTATATTGTTTTTTATGTAGCCTATTATTAATGGTATATATTACTTCTTCTTCAGGTTCTCTGCATCTTGGCACTTTCGAATGTCAGATGGCGCCATTCTTGTCGGTGTTAATCCTCCTTCTTTAGTTGGCTGTATCCTTTTTCTTTCTGCATTAACCAGTGGAAGAGGTTTTGTCTAGGTCTTCCTTTTCATTTCTTTCCCTTCATTCTTCCTTCTATTATCTCTCTTAGGAGGGAGTCCACTCTCAGTATATGTGGCATCCAATTTCTTTGTCTCATTTTTATTATGGCCATTATAGATCTTTTATCATCTACCATTCTCAATACCTCTTTGTTAAATATGTGTTCTGTCCAACTAATCTTTTCTATCTTTCTCCATAGCCACATTTCATAAGCCTCCAGTCTTTGGTGTCTCCTTTTCTTATATATTACTGTTGAGTAATAATTGATAGCCATTTGTTTTTCGATCCCTTACTCAGATCCAAGTGCGACCGGGTGTAACGCTCAAGGATGCGCTGGCTAAAGGAATGCGGTTGCGTGAGTTGAGTGCTGATAAGTGCATCGTCTATCGACAGCCAAGGTAATCAAAACTAACAGTTTTGCACATGTCATGTTAGTTTAATTTGGCTCTTTTCTTGTTTTGTTTTTATACTTTATAGCAGCCAGGGGATGTATCTTTATTGCCCAACACGAACAACTGAAGCAAAGCTCTTGTTTGTTAAAACCATTATTGTGGAAATTTACCTCGTTATAACAAAGTTCATCAGCCACTTTAACTTTTGTGTCCTGTTGTTGTTAATGACGTTGTTCACTATGTTGGTGCTTTATTCTGTATGGTTTGGCGAGTGGGTTTCTGCAAAGGTAGGACCTGGAGGAGTAAGGTTAAAGGCAGACATGGGGAGGGAGTAGCTCAAAATAGATAATTTTCTGCGGATGCTCTTTATGGATGATCTATGTGTATTATGTTTAATTGCATTCAGACTGGACTTTTATTGTTAACAAGAGTATTTGAAAGCAATAGTGTACCATTGTTATTTGTGTCTATTAGCAATACAATGGTGACGTGGGATACTGATATAGCACTTCTGGCAGGACAAGAGCTTGTTATTGAACAGAAGGAAAGCATTGCATTTCCACCAACAACTAGCATCCAACACAATTTTGTAAGTGTGAATAGTTAGAACGTCTTGTAATGATATTGTTGAGCAGTTGACATAATTTTTTGATGACTTAGAGGAGTAGATGTGGTTATGTGAGCTTTGTCTTATGATGACAAACTTCAGAAATGATTTTGGCAATTTTTTAAGGAAGAGCTTTTGGTGACTTTATGGGATGATACTTTGATGATGACATTAATGTGTTAAACTGTGTTAAATTATGATTACCTCTTACATTTACATAATAATTATTCAATTAGAGTAGAAATTGTGAAAGAACAATGAGGCTTGTATTGGTTGACAGCAGTGGTGTCACGAGGGGGGTGCGGGGTGCAGGGTGAAACCATTCTGAGGGGTGACACCAAATTGATAATATGTTCACAAAGACTTTGTAGTTGCACAGATAAGTTGAGTTTCGT
>JAQFXW010002276.1:0-13332 GCA_034693945.1 Dendrobaena attemsi
TTCACTCAAAATTTCTCTAGGCGCTTCGGCATGTAAACTCCGACACACCTTCGAGCTGCAGTCGGGCGACCATCTCCAAGTAGTAGTAGACTTGAAAAACGGCATAGAAATATATGAATAAATAATTTCATCTTCAATCTACCTAATGCAGTAATTTTTCCATAAAATCACATCGTGTGGATTGTGGAATAATTATAATTTTAATTATACTAACAAATAAGCTGAAGCCCCGCCTCTCGTCAGCATGTACTCTGTACGCAGTTGTAGCCTATTGCATTTCATATTGTTTTCCACGGTGATCTCATCCTCCTTTTGACCTCCTCCCCCTCTTCCTTATCAGGTGACAGGCAGGTGCGTGTTCCCTTGAACGTTGATTCACGACGGGCTGTGCAGTGGAACTCAGTCGTCTCCTGGGAACAGATTCCCAAAAGGAGGCATCATCGATTCGTCCATCTTTTAAGTTCAGCCCCCACAAGACGACGACTGGGCGAGGGAGGAGGAAATTTCTTCCCTTTTGATGACTCCAGTCCAGTCATGCAGATGAGCGGACGAGTGTATACATGCGGACCAGAGTTCCAGACATTTATAGTATGATCATGAATGCAGCGCAGGAGATGTGTATAGCAACAGATGCCTTCAGTCTCCTCTGAGGATATATAGGGACCTACTTACTGCACGAGGAAGATCGCCTTCTTAGAACGCAGCGAGAGGCATTGTTCCCCGAACAATCGTCGGCTTTGGACAACAGCATCGTCCTAATTATTAGGTCGACTGGGAATTAATTACATGATTGGGATAAGCGCCGATCAATCGATGCCACTTTGTCGACTGCGCAGAATGACGTTGCGTGTGCTCTAGTTAAAATGTCCCTAATCCTTGGCATAAGTTGGGTCTAATTAGGAGAAAATATTATCATGCTGAAACATACGAAATAAACTTAATAGAATTATATTAAGCCTGAGATAAGCGCAAATACTAATTAAGGATAGGCCTACAATTAAGTGAAGACAGTTAGGGTAGCGTGTACATAGCGTAGTACGGTAGGCCTCCTGTTGTACCTGTAGTCATCTGCAACCCGACGACAAAACTCGACGATCTTCAAGGAGCGATGGAAAAACGCAACAAGACGACATTGCTGATAGCAACCGCTGTTGCTATGCTTCTATGCTGGCCTTGTTTCGAATGCAAGGGGGGAGAGCCAAAGACTAATCATCGTCGAAGTGCTGGTAAGTTCTGCACCGCATTACATTATTGCTATAAAATTAAGTCTCTATCCTTACCTTGGTAGAACATAGACCTATATTTGCAGATAGCAATGAACTGAGTAAATTGTACCGCCTTATTCATAACTCTTGAATGCTTAGTCTCATAAGCGTCGTAACTATCGGAACCATTTTCACAGATACTATCAGGCCTATTTTATTCATCACTCGTCATATTTTGAAAAATGGCAATTCCAGCCAGATCAACGTCATTGTCGTCGCGACGTCGCCATTATTTGAATGGACGCCAGGCCAGGAGCAGTGGTGCACGAAGGATCACACCCGATCGATTATTTGCTAAACGAACAGGGTCGAGGCCAAATGGGTCGCTATACAAAATCGCTTACCGGCTTCTTTATCCTTCTTTAGTACAACTATGCACCATTCTAATCGTATTCTTATCACTTATTCAGCGTCAATTAAACTAGTATAAGGACTCTGAAACCATCTTACTAACAAAGGCCTACGAACCCCCCTGCGATCTGGAAGCAACCCCCTCCCCCCGAGGAGAAACTGACGACCTTTTTTAGTCATGACTTCACTTTTGTCCTACATTTTCTCAATCGCATTCGCAAAAAAGTTGATGACCTTTCTGTCATCACCACTTTTCCATAGAATTTAGGGCCTACTTTAACATTTTCCCCTGCTCTATTTCATTAAGGGTGGTAACAATTCCAGGCCCAAATTGGACGCAGTCTGCGTCCATCCCCCCTATGACGTAAGCCCTGTTACTTACTAACAGACGTTTAATGAAAGTAACAGAAACTGTACAGATTCTGTTTCATGCTCTGGACACCAAAGGTGAGCACTAAATTAATTTAAACTATTTGCAAATGAGAGGGTAACCTCCGCTGCACGTGTCCTTTTGTTGCTTAATACTCAATTTAAATGAATTTGAAAGCAAACCTGACAACTTCGTGTACCGGTAGTGCATTAAACTCTATTTCATACAAGAATGAAATAATGTGATTATTTGAAAAAACTTAAATGTTGCGCAAGCTTCAGAGACATGTGAGCCTTTTATGATAGGACTACGCAAAGTAAAACATCTCAACCATTCAATTACTCTATTGTCCAGATTTAGGCCTACATCCTAAATTCTCATCATAAGCTTAGTCAATGTTTTGTCCATAGCGATGCATTATGTACGATGTAGGCTGCAGTCATATCGTAAGCCTAGGCCTATAATTGTTAATTCTGCACGTGTAGCTAACGGAGGAGTGCTGCTTCCAGCCAGACTGGTGGAGCGGCCATCGCCCTTCATTCGAAGGGTTCCGGGTTCGACGCTCGTCGTCTCCTGTCAGTCAACTGGGTCGCCGACGCCCAGCGTCACGTGGTACAAAGATGGTCGACGGATCGAAGTCAACGAATCCAACTCAGTGGAAGAAAGTCGACTATCTCTACTCAACTCCGGTAACACCCTATACTATAATAGACACCCTAGACTATAATAGACGGACAAAAGCCATCTGTAGTCTGTACATGATCCCAGGAACTTTTTGACCCATTTTTAGCACGGAAATTCGTTAAAATGCAAAAGGTAGGCATATTGTGCTCCTCTGAGTAGTTTCTTGAAGGGGCTCTATATAAATGTTCAGAATAAATGAATTAATTAATGAATGGGTACTAAACCTAGATATAATTAAGCCCTAGCCTATATTTTTTTTATCAAATTCAGACTATTTACAAGAATGTCAATAAGAGTTCCTTTAAAAGTTAATTTAGTGGGGACAAATACATATAATTATAATTATTATTGTTGTTCATCCTACTTAATCCATTTTCTTTATTTCATATCTTTTGTGTTGTGCTTAGTTTTGTTTAGATTTGTTTAGTCTAGTTAAGATAGGCCTACTGTTCAGCATCAAATAATTCTTTAATGCTTAGCTTATGTCTCCCATTATCCTTGCTTCTTTAGTTGTCTTTACCTCCACCTACAAATCCAAGGTACATAGGGGGCCCTGCCCAGCGGGATTCATCATCCCTTTAGGTCCCTCCTTATTGTATCCCTACTTACTACACTTACTCACGGTCTTGTGTTATGTTTGTTTTCGGATGGATCAATAAAAGCTCATGTTATGTTATGTTACACAGTCTCATTCTTTATGGTGATATTGTACTACATTGTTGTAGTTTCTTAAGATAATACTATTACTACATGGTTGCAGTATTTGAGGTCATATTATGCTGCACTGTGCACAGATCCATCATATTTATACTATACCCAGGGTCCCAGACCCATTACTAAACGCAAACGGTCGCCTAATATTGTACCAATGTACCACGCAAGAAAACTATACAAATTATATAATTATAATTAACGTATCTGGTGTTTTGCGTCTTCAGTCCTGTATGCAGATTTTGCGTAGAATCATTTGCAACTGAAGGTGAGGAACCAACAGGATTGATAATCATGCAACTGGCAGAGACATAAAAGTGACAAGTTTTCTATACAGACTTTATGTTCCTGTATCAATTAATGGCTTAAATAGGAAGTCTTCTCAATGCAACAGTTTTTGTTTGTTTCGCGCATGCAGAACAAGTGGCAGATTGAATTATTCCCCATTTCCGCTGTGGTACACACATATAATGAAGGGAATCGCTGAATCTTCTCAGGGGTTTCTTGTTTAGTTTGCTTATGTGATTGGCTGCAAGGGTCAGTTGATCGGCACGCCCGAGATTCTGATTGGATGTCCCAGATCATGCCACTGGCTAATTAAGGTCAAGCAAGCCTTCCGATTGGGTGTTATAGATCATGATTGGAGATGATGCAGGTCACAAAAGTCTCTGATTGGCTGCTGTATGAGTAGTGGATGCATAATTGATATTTCTCGTCAGTTTGGTTGTAGCCTAATGAATGCCTGAGAAAATTAATTGGTATAGGGCTATAGACTGTCAGAAATTGTACTAAAAGACAAATTTAGAGAGCTTCGACCAATTGTAGGATTTCTGAAGAAATAGAATGTCTTGATTAGCCAATCATGCTGAAAGAACTAAGAAATTAGTTGCAAAATTTTAGAGATGTCTAAGTTTATCATTTTTAAAAATATAGCACATTTTCTATAGTTTGCCAAGGCTATAAATCTAAGATATAGGGTTTCTGTGGAGTGAATAATCTGTTTTACTTTCATTTTACGGCTTTTTGGTGAATTGGAAAGTTCAGATTTTACCATTTTATCTTATTGGTTTTGTTCAAATTTCCACTTTTCTCTAGCATTTGAGATTTGTTACCTGTGTTTTGTAAAGGAATGCTCTTTCCTACAGAGACCGACTGGGAAAATTCAGAAGTAATGCATTTTGAAATAATATCTTAGTTCTTAACATTCTGAACATCATTGTTGTCTGATAAGGAGAAGTCTGCTGTACCATTACCGTAGCCAGATGATCAAATTCACAGCACGGATGGACTTGCGTTACCAGTGCTGGCTAATTTACAGCAGAAAGTAAATTGTAACAACATGAAGTTTACTGCATCAAGTATAGTTCAACATCATTCTGATGTAATGTGCCACATAGGTTTTGATTTAGTTTATTATTACTATTACTCAGTGTGTACCTTTATGCTCATTAGAAATTCAGCTCAATGATAGAACCCCATGGCATTTTGCAACCACGAGTCAATATCTGGATACCAGGATCATGAGTCTTCACGACCCCGAACTGAAATTACAGTTTATTTGTCTATCGACTTCTTTTTGACTGAGCGCCTGCCATACGAATAAGCTGGTTCTCGTTATCTGGCTTTCTTAGAGTATTGTGTAATCTTGGGCTTAGGTTTTCTATGCTGTTGCTTAATATGAACGCTGCTTGCTTCGTATATCGTGCATGTGATCATATAGTGCGCTCCACGTACGTCACACAGCGGCGCGTCACACAGCTCATATTGTCTAGACTTCGTGACTCGTCATCAGAGATTTCAGTGTCTTTTCCAATCTCAGACATCCTTCCTCCTTCTGTGGCTCCTTTCAAAGTGCTGTTGTTGTGATAGTCCTTAGATGGAGGTAATGATGGTGTGATGATCGCGGCAGCAAATAGATTGCAGACGACAACGGATGTGACGTGACGTCACGACAGTGACGTTTACATATCAAGGGTTCCATATGATTTCCCTCTGATATCCTTTGAGAGCTGCCTCATTATCTCAATTATTTTCTTGTACTATTGTTATGTATTGTATTGTATTTATTATAATTAAATTATTGTAATTACAATTACATTTTCAATCTTGCTAGCATCGTCCATTGCATGTCTGTGTGACCGCAATGTTTTATCATTGAGATGGTAGGCAATATATCTTTCGTGAACGTCGTCCACAATTCTCTTTTGCCAGTCTCTCTGGTGTCCTCTCTTCCGCTCTTAATGTTACCTTGAAGGAATCCTGCTCCCTTGGGATCTCTTCAGAGTCCTCTGATTTCCTCCCCGAATCACGAGAAGTCGCTGAGTGGAGGTGCATCTTGACAGAGAGTGAGGGGCTACGGACAGGCAGACGGACATCCAGAAACAGACAGAAAGGGGTAGCCTACAGAGAGAGAGAGAGACGGAGAGAGACTAGGAAACAGAGGCAGACAGAGAGACATACTGAGTACAAGAGACTGAGACTGCATCTCACATGACCATATTGCATCTTCTCACGACTCTTCTATTATGGGATCTCTTATATCCTGATTTATTACCGATTTCATCCTGATATGCAAATGACATATTTTTTATATTCATGCTTCTGATGACATATATAGATTTATATTTATCTTGTACAGTACCTGATTTGTAATATACTGTGTTAATATATAGCCTATGAAATTTGTTATATATAAAACATTATGTGCAAAAAATTATATATATATATAACATATATTATGCATAATTGCATGTATATATTACATATAGATTCAAGGGAAAAGATCCTTTTGAGCAAGGTGTGAAACTGAGAACTTGTTGTTCAGTTCGCTACATGTAAGGAAATGATTGATGAGCTGTTCATAGGATTCTTGAGATTAAGTGATGTTAAGCAATATTATGATATAATACAATGCCATCCGGACCATCTCTAACTTTCTTCAAGTTCACAGTCAACTCTCTGACCGATCAGAGCAGATGATTATAAATTGTCCGAATATTTACTCGGCAGCCCTCTGACGATATCTGTTAGCATTTTTGCTTGAGAAATTTGAATTTGTCTCTAATTACAATTTACAAGGGTGGATTAACAATTTTTAGGCCTGGTACACATATTTCCATGGGGCCTACCGGCGGCACCGAGTAGTGTAACCACGGGCGGAGTTTGGGGTCTGCTCCCAGGGGGGCTTCCAAGTTTAGAAAACAAGTTGATGACCTTTTTTTCCCAACTTCCGAAAATGAATTCATCACATCCCCCAAAAAGTTGATGACCTTTTTTTCTTTTTAAAGTGACTCATAATGATTAAAAAAGGAAAAGGGAAGCCCCTTTTGACGTCGTGTGGGGACTGTGGATAGTTATCCTTTTTGACTCCAACTACTATTAGAGTTCATCTGTTTTGGATTAATATCGATGTTCATAATTGACATTTTTTTGTTTTCAGAAACCTCACAATTTCTGTATATATTTTATTAATATTGTTAACGCATTATAAACCAATTTATTTTAAAAATTACATTTGAATATTCTTTCCACGAGTGTTTTATACCTCTGGCTATCTACAAGAGAGATCAAGCCAACCAAAAGATAATCATAAATATTTAATCAGCAAATGCATTTGCATGGAAATAGTTTTCACTGTAGATGCCTGGCAATAAAATATTTCAAAGGCTTACATATTTTGAAGTTTTGTGAGATCTTAGTAGCCTACAGTTTCTGCAACAGGGCTGTTCTTCAGCTGAGACACCACTGTAATCATACTTTCAGAATTTATAAATCACTACCCTAAAGCTACACACAAGATTCTGGCTTATTCAGGAAGGCTATGTCGTGTCAGAGAGATTGTTGTGAGATGTCCCTTGTGTATACGAGTTACCGTCAATGACTTGAAGACTTCCGAAAGAGAAATTGACATAACAGTGCTTTTAAGGCTATATCTAAGATGCGCGTCTTGATATATAATGTTTAAGCAATATATGATGCTGTTTGAAATTAATTATTTGAAGTAGAGTTAATCAGAAATAAGGCCAATGTATGCACAACAGAAATATCATGCAGTTTGTGATGTCCAAGAGTCAACGGTTTCCTGACACTGTAATCATTGTTATAAATATACTGAGTCAGCATTCAATCCAATTGGGTTGTTGGATCCAGATTGGTGCTGACATAAAGCTGACTCTGGCAACATTTAAGGTGCTCTCTGCTTTTGATTGGAGCACATGAGGATAAGTAATAGTTGAAACAAAATTAGCCACCGTGTGAGTCTCTAGCTTATAATTACTGGTAGCAGTACAGTCGTTCGTGTTCAGCTGAAGCTGATGAAGACTAATGTGTCTTAATTAGACTCTCCTGTTGTTCCTCAGATGAATGCGACTCGACAAGAACGGACGAACGTCCATTGCCTGTTTTCTATTCCACTCGGGCATGTGGCTTCTTTGTCTAAATCAGGCTTTAACCTGGATTGGAGCGTGAAGGTGATATGTTTATGTTGCAGACCATTATGCTTAATTTAATGAGATTATATAATAGGTCTACATAATTTAACAAGATTGTATAATGGGTCGATACCATATAATGTGGGAAGGAAGCCATTCAGGTGGTTAATTAGTAAGAGTGACACGACACTTACTATAGTTGGTGGTGAAGGTCACTGCCTTGCAGCCGAAGGGTTGCAGGTTCGAATTTCATCTGCCACGTAAGGCCCTTAAGCAAGTCCTTCACTCACAATTGCTTGAGGCGCTTCGGCGTGTTGATTCCGACACACCTCCGGAGGCTGTGATCGGGACCGCCTCTGAGTAGTAGACAGACTTGAAGGGGCAGCATAGAAATGTGTCAATAAATAAATATAGTACCATTTAAGTACCAGGTCTGCAAAAATCACTGCCTTCTCTGTGGAAAGTGTTCCTGGCATTGTATAATTGATGGAAAGTAATGTGTCATTGTGTCATTGTACAAATTCCTGAACCTTGTTCAATTCGGCTTTGTTCACTTCATAGTAAATTCATAATGAGATTTCAGACTGTTTGACCTATGAAACTCTTACAATGAGCACTGCTATCTACTTTCAATCACTATAAACTTCGTATATTCTTCCCAATCTCTGATTTTCGAATATAGTCTTCTCATTGAGTCTCGATATGTAGAATGTGTTCTCATGCATTACATATTGCCACACCAAACATTGGAATCGAATACCAAATGTCTGTTGGAAGCTCGAACTTTTATCTCTTCCTTTGTTATACGCCTCAGAACTCATTGGCTTTCAAACATCTGAATATATTATATATATAATATTATATAATATTATATATAATATATATATAATATTATATAATATTATATATATATATATATATATCTGACTGTCCCCTTCACCTGATGAATGACTTACTAAATGTGTTTCAATTCGCATTTCTGTGTGACTTTTCACCAGGGTTTAAAGTGGGTGAGAATGCGTGGGAACGGCGTTCCCACTGCTCTCGAAATTCCTTGCTTGAGTTCCCACTTTGGAGTTCCCACTGTTCGCCAAGATCAATTTAACCACTGCTTTCACTCATTATACATACTTAATAATAATTATGGAAAGCAGCTGTGGGAGCGATGGATTTGGCCAAGTCTAAAACTCAATGGAGGTGGCAAGCAGACTTGTGCCTGATATTCTGAAAGAAGTAGTTGATGTTCAGTTTAGATAGCAAGCAGTCGTCTGTAGTGGGCTGTCACAATTGCTATAATGTTCAATCATTCATTCACGCTATTCATGGAGACAAATAAAAGGCCAATATGTAACTTAATGTAAAGGAGATAATTACATGTATATAATAGCAGCTCAATATGAGGGCAGTTTTCAAGGACATTTTCCTATTTACATGTATTCAGTATAATAGTTTCAACACACTAGATCTACATTTAGTAATGATAATCTAATCTATGCATCACTACAGTTCACATTGCACACCTTTATGATCTACTCTGAAAGGCGCTGGCATGTGACATGTTTCGAATTACATGCAAATTGAGTTGGCAATGTTTCTCACTGTGTGTCTTCATGGGAGAGTTCTTAAGATTCCGAATGGATTCGGTCTAGTGCCTAACGTGACCGAATTGATGCACAGGTAGAATGACAATCTCCCTCTGAGGAGACGCGCATCAGTAGAGCGCTGCAAACTTTTGCAAATGGTGGTGGCACTGAGGAACAATGCATTCTTCTCATGGATGACTTTTCCAACCTAATAGTACAGCAACAAGCAAGCAGTGGTTAAATTCAGCTGGATCCCGCAGGGTCTGAGATTTGACACGTCAGATTTAAGATCCACCACCTAAACCATGAGATCCACCAAACAAGAGATCCACCACTTATACCATGAGATCCACCACCTATACCATGGGATCTGCTACTTATACCATGACATCCATCACCTATAGCATGAGATCCACTACCAGTACCATGGTATGCTACCACCTAAACCAAGAGATCCACCACCAAAACCATGGTATCTGCTACCTAAAAAGGGAGATCTGTTAGCTTTTGACCAGACTGCATAAGTATGCGGTTGTCAGCCTTTTGTGATAAGAAACAAATATAATATTAAAAACATAAAAGAAAATACCTGTGATTATAATGTGTTTCTGTTCAAATAATCAACCAAATTCAACTTATTTCGTCTGTTTTATTGATCTCTGAATAGTAGATAGCAAATATATCGGTCAAGGATTCGCCAGATTGACATGAGTTTTAGATTTTCAACCATCTGGAGCAATTTGATATGTTTAGCTTATTCTGCCTTATATGTTAGCTGAAATTTCATATCGATGACACTTTGTGGCGACTTTTAGAGGTTATTAGCTTTTGCCACTGTTGTTATTGCTTCTGTATTATATCAAGTTCAACCATCCAATGACAAAACAGTTATCGTTGACACTGATCAGTTGTCTATTAAACAGATTTAGATTAGAGCAGTGGTTCTTAACCTTTTCAAGGGTGCCGAACCCCAAGAAGAATACATGACCCCTCACCGAACCCTTCAATTTTGAACAATAATTTTTTTTAATAATGGGAATAAAAAGAGATAAAAATTTGTATGAAAATGTGATACAATATGAAAACATTCAAAACAACTAACTACTAACAGTTAACTAACTGTGCTAAATTAAATTAAAGTCGATCTATAAAATAAATTAGCAAATGATTTTTTACTTACATGTAAACTCACACACCCTGAACATCTATATTAATTCACGGGACCTCTGCCGAACCACTGGCGGTGGCTCACCAAACCCCATGGGTTCGGTCGAACACCGGTTAAGAACCACAGTCCTAGAGTCAAGATCATCATCATTGGAATTTGTCCGTTGCCCATTCAAATGCTGAAGAGCAGATAAAATTGCCTGCCCTATATAGTCTGCTCTCACACAAGGGAGTCTTACTGCAGACGCTACTTCATGAAGTGGAAAATGATTGGTTACCACACGTCTGGATGATGCGTAGAGAGTTCTGGAATGACGCCCATTCATCCGTGTCATCCATTCCAGGGTTAGAATCAAGCTTACACTTCTCAGAGATGTTCACAAGGACTCGTTCAAATTCAACCACATACTTCTTGAAGTAACCCTGAAAACAGGAAATTTAATCAAGCAATAAGAACCATTTATGACGCACATCGCCAATTACTTTAAGAGACAATATCTGTAAAATAATCTAAATCTTTTGGACGCAGCTGGTGAAGAACAACAAGACCAACAGACTGAAAGCCATCCTACTGAGAATAAGCTATGAAGGTTTGAAATTTTAGCCCCAACATTATTACCATTATTTAGCCCAGACAGGTTTACATCGGACAACTTACAGTGTATTGAGAAAAGATTAGAAATTAACATATTTTTTCCTTTACCCGCAGGCCTGTTGGTCTTATCGTTCATGACCAGCTGCGTCCAAAAGATTGAGATTTGAGAATGCAATCTTACTTAAATGTGATGCCTGCTGCATTATGAAAACAATGCTATAGAAATTTCCGGAATAAGAAGTGGAGGAGGTTTGATTGAATGGCAGAAGATCCAGGATCGCTTTCCATTACCATCCCTATGGTTACCTCAGCCTTTATTTTGCTTTGATAAAATGAGGCACTCTGGTGTGCTAACACAGACTCAGCATCAGAGCTGTAGTCAGAAGCACCTCTGAGTAGTAGTAGTACGCTTGAAAAGCAGCTGAGTAGATCTTTGAGTGAATAGCCAGATATGTATTGCAAAGTATGACTTGCCTGTAGCACTTGAGGCAAACTAATGTAGCCACAGCCACTTGTTAGTTCAATGCAGTGTTGGTTGGCCTACAGCAGTAAAACAACAGCAATTAATCAACAACAATCAATCATCGAGACTCAAACTTTTAAATATCAACCACTATCAACTACTCAATCTTTTTCTATGAATGAAAGGTAGCGTTAAGTATCGCTCATTAATCAAATTACCACTGGTGCTAATACTCCTGTGTTAACTATTGAAATTTATGTGTAACATGTCAGACATAATTTATGTAATAGGTGGCACTTAGGAAGAACTGAATTTGCTTAAATAATAATGAGTGAACTAGACATGAAATGCACTAAGATGTATTTGCTGTGGATGATTGATCAATAGTTGCCCTTATTAAATCAAATCCTTTGTCCAATCTGCAACCTAGTGCTCAAAAAGGTGCCGAGTTTTATAATGGCATACGAGTTTTATAATGGCATACGTTTGGAGGTGACTAAGTCTTGTTTTGAATGGTCTATGTCCAGGATTTACCCACTCTTTTCCCGGGCTTACAAATAAAAAAATCTCGCAAAAGTCCCACATCTAGACAAAAAGCAGTCATGCCTCATTTACATACCTAACGATGGACATAATTACCAGTAAATGTGGTAGTATTATATCAAAGGACACACCACCCTGTGATGCAATGTACACACGTCCATGTGATTTGTCCACAGCTGGTTATCACTCATAGGAAATAAGTGTCTCTAATACATCCCACTTTAAGACGGCTGACTAAGCTGCCTATTATATTCGGAGATCTTGGGGCACTTACAACAGATGCTGCAGAAAACAACTTTGAGACTGACTCTCCAAGAAGCGTAACACAATCCATCACATCCTCATGGTCCTGCAAGTAAAGAAGGCAACATGAAAGATAGTTGGAGTTTCAGCCCTTCACATCTCAGACTACCTTCTTTGACAAAGCTTTGTCTGTTACAAATCATTTATCAGACCGAGTATCAAAGGTTAGGCTGATAATAATTCAGAGTAAGTTTACTTCAGTACAGTCGCATAGCATTCTGAATTCATCATCATTTGCTAGAGTAATTGTCGACACGCTATCGGGCACATCAACTTTGCCAGCACTTAGTCGATTGAATTGCATCCTGACTGAACAACCAACTCCTTGTTTAATTGATTAACTTATTCAGTGCCTCATTCACTGAATGATTAATCTGACTGACAGCCTAACTCCACGACTGTTTGAATGACAGATCAGTGGTTAAGAAATGACAGACTGCCTGAATTACAACTTAGTCTGTTCGTATGGTATGGTAACAAATACTTCACCTGCCAACTGATGGATTACTGAATACGAGAAGGATATCTCACCAGCCGGATGTTGTCGAGGGTGGCTGTTAGAAGATCTTCCTCAAAGCGACCGAACTTTGATGTGTAGACACGGAATGGAGAATAAATAGCGAGAGCCAACCGATCAACACATGTCGTGTACAGCGCACCTCCTCCTGCACATTAAAATTTAACAACAGTCACAACAAAGTAAGAAACAGTAGACGATGATGAAAATGAAGAGCAGCTTCTTAAGCGAACTACGAGATACCCTTTTCCGTTCTGCGCTCAGGCAGAATAGGGATTTCTCTGTGGTTGGCCCCTCGATCTGGAATAGGCTCCCTGTAGATATGCGCCTGCTCCCTCGGACCAACTTAT
>JAQFXW010002277.1:0-13332 GCA_034693945.1 Dendrobaena attemsi
AATGTATACGCTACATGTATAGGACCGCATTTTAAATGGGTTGTCACTATAGCTTGTTGTTCGGAGCCGCAAAGACCACGTTTGTTTTGTAAGTTGCTTGAAACTCGAGTAGGTCTATTAACCTAGTGGCTAGTTTGTAGCACCTCTGAGTAGGTCTCTGATGTGGCGCCATATAAATTCCTCAAAGAGAATGTCTGAATTCATGACAACACGAATAATATTATATTTCATTAGTACAATTTGATCACTTATTGTGCTGCGAGTGCAGCAGAACTAAACCTGCAATGATTCAGCATACATGACAAGTGGTCACGAAGTAGGCCCACGAACAAGTTTTCTACGAACCTAATGATAGGCTAATATTGTATGGAAGGAGAATCATAATTATAAAATAAGCCACAACGAGTGAGTCCTTGAGTTTTAATTAACCGTAATTGTACCTTATGCGAATTTGTGTAGGTTATAATCCGGGTGGAGAAACCCAATTTTGGGAAAAATGAAAAGTTTTTTATGGTCGTTTTTTTTGTTTTTAAGGTTTTAGGATTTTGGATAACGTTAAGTAAAAAGTCAAAACTCCAACTTGGCTTAATTCACTTGAGACTTCAGACTGATGGACACGAAATAATTGATACCAGTTGATTTTATTACAATACTAGTTCAAATTCTGGATTTTAAGGCATTGATTTAATGTTAATAAAAATAATTCTTAAAAATAAACAAGAACCAAAAATCCAAAATTTCTTGTTTTTTGGATTTGTCAATTGTCTATCAATGCTATTAGGCCTATCATTCAAATTGACAGGCCTCGTCATGATTATACATATTATACAGTTTATCATGAATCTATTGCAAGAGACACAGTTTACTTTCTCACAGTCTTTCACGGCTTCCAAACGTTCTTAATCTCACTTTGTCAACTTCATCTATAAGTGAAAGAAAACTGAATTGGGAATGGGGATGATGCGGATCGTGTGTTCATTGTTCCAATGTGTGATTCGTCATCCTAATCCCCGCCATCTATAATGTATTTTTCTATAATTATGTTACAGGGCTAATTGTTATACGCTGCTGGCATTTGCTTATGTAAATGTCAGGTCCTACGGTCGAGATACGTAGGATTCAGTTCATGACCCAATTTTCGCTACAGCGATAGTTCTAGATCTGTGGTTTGTCGATATCATCCTGCCCGCAGTAAGGTCTAAAGTAGTGTGCATTTTATATTAATAATACACAAACAGATACATTTTGTCAAATAATATTGTAAATTTATTCCTTTTAATTAGGTATACATGGCTTCATAAACTTATAATACGCTGAATTATTACACAAACATTTTGCAACTTCTACATTTTTAATGTCGCTTAATCAATTAGTCATCATAGTGCGCCAGAGGCACAAACTTTCAGTGACGGTCCGTGACCAAGCCAAAGAAAGCATTCAATAGCATGGTCTTCGAGAATGCTGGTTTAGTGTCTTTCAAATGCACTCCAGTCGTATAGCTTACCTGTGGGGCGTGGTAGTGTAGTGGGAAGGTCGCAGCCTTGCAACCAAAGGGTTGCAGGTTCGAATTCCACCAGCCACGTGGGGACCCTTAGCAAGTCCTTCACTCACAAATGTTCAAGCGCGTCGGGCTGTAAAACACCGATACACCTGCGGGCTGCAGTCGGGACCGCCTCTGAGTAGTAGTGGTCTGCAAGAGGCGGTATTCTTCTTGCTTCTCCTCCATCAGTTTCCTGACGATGAGGCCCCCGTGAATTTCTTCCAGACTTCTTTGTATCTGATGTTTTCTTTCTCTTCTTTGAAGTTATCCATTCGTGTCTTTCGTTTACCCTCCGATCCTTATTTCTTCAACATATAAGCCACGATCGGTGTTCTTTTCATTCATCTTTCTAAGTAGCCTACTTTTCCCTTTAGCCTCTCTACCAGTATCTATTACGCCCTAATATTTTTTCTTAACTTTTTTTTATCTAGAGTGATCTTCGTAGGGGTTTCTTGGTCACTTTGCTGAGTGGTGACCAGTTCTCTCCCGGCAGGGTAAGAATGCTGGTGGGTCTGATCTGACCTCTTGCGCCTTAAGGTGTCATTCCAACGCCTGCCGCCTGCGTTAGCCAGCCATTTCCGGGGTTCTCTGTGAGCCTGTCCGCCTTGCGTAGCGCTCTAGGAGGTACATCGGCCAAAGCCTTCTCCTCTGACGGCACAGCCCCACCAGACATTCCTTACTTGGGAATTTTACATTACTTTGCATTACTCTACTTCGGACTTCCATTTCCTGTCTTGAGAACTTACACTGCCAGAGTGCAATAATTTTATTAGTGGGCGGAGTTACTCATGCCAGCTACATGTCCGCCATCTAGCGAATGAGTGCGGTCGCAACTAAGCAAGACGTATGGAACGAGCTGAAGAGCGCGTTTAAATACGGCCAGTGGTTAAAGTGATCTGCAGTGGGAACTCCAAAGGTTTAGTTTGTATGTGTAACATGGTTCTTTTGCATTGGAACAGCGGAGACTCAATTAAAAAATTCGAGATCAGTGGGAACGCTGTTCCCACGCGTTCCCACCCACTTTAACTTTAAACTAACTGCGTGTATAGGCTGCCAGCATTGGGCGAAGCAGAAAGAATCCTGAGATTCTCATACGCACTTTGATATTTATTAAGCGCTAATGGTTAAAAAGTCGTGCATAAATTGATGCCGCTGAGCAGTTGATGTAGCCTACGTAAACTCGGTGAGAGGTTGAATTACAACTATTTTAAAGAGAGATAGCAGCCTACACAGAAATTCAGGTAACCAGTCGGTGAAATGCAGACATAGAAATGCAGAGAGTAATTTTATTTAGTCGTGGTACATTACGATGTCCTCTCAGTCTTTCAATAGATGTCTCAGCTACACGGCTTATGCTAAGCGGTCGAGCTGAGGCTACTTTAAACCGTCATTCGCCAGACGTCGTCGCCGTGGCTTTCATTCCAAGTAAACTTTGAAGCTTTCTATAGGGACGAATGGTAATCGTAATCTCAAGATTTCTAAGCGCTCTGTAAAGCCAAGCGCAGATAATTAACGAGCGCTGCGTAAAGTCAAAAGGGTTGGCCAGAAAAAAGTCGGTTATACATGGGGCTACTAATAACCCTACATACTTATAGCAACTGCCATATATTATAGCCACTTAAAGATGGAAAGTCTGGAACAGATCTGAAATGATGAAACTTGGAGTGAATCAACACAAACATGAAGTTGACTAAATTTTTAATGCTTTCAATCAAATGCTTCCACAGTAAAGAGGCTTTCTTAAAGCAGTCGTTTTAAACAGATTATTATTATACTAAAGTATTGAAATAAAACAAAGAAAAACAAAGACTTCATCAAAACTTAAGCATCAGCAAAACACAGTTTTCAATTAATACTGTCTAAACACAGAAGAACAAGCAGCATGGTCAATTGAAATAGAAATAAAAACGATTTCTTTATTCCTGAAGCAAAACAATACCGCAGATAAGTCGATTGCAACAAAAAAGGAGAAATGAAATTAAAACAACATCGAAATAATATTTACACAATATTTGTTCAATTAAAACTCTAATTCTAATTAGCTTTTCTTTGGCAGATGTGGGAAATGCAATACTGCAAAGGCTCATTTGTTAGAAAGGTTGAACAAATTCCTTCATAATAATGGTTTTCATTGCTTTACACGAGTTCTTAAAATAACAAATACACTGAACTTCCAAAAGAGAAAAAACTCATACATTATGAAAAAGGCCACATTCTTTGCCATATGCATGTTTCAGACCACTTAGAATTCTTATAACTATACCACCGTAATTAACTCAAAAAAGTAGCCTAATGTGACTGAATTAAACACAGTTTTCTCTCTGTTGATATAATGTAAAGAGTCAAGGAATCATTACATATTCATTAGTATTATTAGAAGTAATTATTAATGCAAGTTAGCCACTTGTACAACTTTGTACATTGTGCAAAAATATAATGCCTACAAATGAGAATATAAAGGTATACACTTTGTTTCGTTGTCTTATTGCTCTTCTTTCCTCATTACTATTGTTATTTTCCTCTTGTTATTATTATTCTTTTTACCCAAGGTATGAATGATCCCTCGGGATTTAAAAATTTCTCAGTATATTTTTCATAATACATTATTATTAACTCATATTTTAAAATAGTTACTAGCATTTAAGCTAGTTATTAATAGATTATTGCTCATTGTAAAGCTCATTCATTAGGAAACGACAACTTCTCTAGAAACATAGAACTGTAGAATACTCAAAGGAGAATACTCAAACAGTGGCGAAACGGGAGACATGCATCTTCATTAAGCATTCATTATATGAACCAATCAATTACACATTGAGAACATTATATTTATATACTTTTTCCTTTTAAATAACTGAATATACTATTATACATTATAAAATATCCAATCCCGATGTACACATTTATTTAAATAACTGTATATTGTACACATGCAACCCCCAAATGCCTCTATTGAGTATCCAAGTTATTACCAGCCTAAATATTGGACTGAAGTCATCATGTTGAGAAAATGGATAAACAACCCGCTGCTAAGTGTTTTAGACCATGCCATGATCATGGTCCTCCCTGCACCCTCGAATGCCCTGGATAAAAGCCATCAATAAAAAACAGAAAATTCTATTTTCATCAGTTGCATATACCAATAATACCTGACAGATAACTTCAAAGTAACGACATGACAATGGTGATAACAGAGATACCAGTTTTGAATACTATAAACATGGCAACGTATTTTCTCGATATACCAAAGAGATGAAAAATATGTTGCAGCATAACTTGAACTGTCATTGTTGTCCAAATTGAATGGTAATCATTAATAACGAAAATGAGAACAAAATAATAGAACTAATAACAATAACTTTAATATTATAGACAATAATATTACTATTATACGGAATGTGGAAGAAAGCTTCGAAGGAACTTGAATAGTAAATGTTTATTAAAACGATAATTATTAAGTAAAAATAATAATTACTGTAATTAATAATATTATACTCAGAATCATAATGGAAATAGCTAGATGAAGCTCAGCTATTCCCAGTAGCACTTGCAGTGGCTGGATAAAATTTGTTATTTCTTGGAGGGATTGCACACACTCAGATAATAGAAAATAATAATTAGCTATTAATATTTACCCAAAATATGATGTCACAGTAATATGTCGTTTGCTTATATTGCCATACTAATATTCTCGATGCATCAAAGCGTCATATCAAGTTGCTGTACAGGAAGGGATCATTACAATCTTTGATTTTAAATAAAATGAGCAAGAAATTAAATAATATTATTAAGAAAGTAAACGGAAAACAATGAAATACGACTTACAGGGATCTTAAGAAATCTATTGATTATGAATTAAGAGTAGTGTTAGCATGAGACCACAAATTAATACACGTAAAACATTTACAGAAAATAACAGCATGACGAAATAAATTGAATTGATTGAATAAAATGTCAGCAATTTATATCACTGATATCAACGATCGGAGCTGGACTGAATAGTTCTTTGATCAACAGAAACCGGACAGCAAGACAAATGAAGAAATGTCAGACATAATAATGATGTCATCAAAAGTTAAAACAAAGCGGCAGCTGAAAGCAAAAGTTTCAAAGCAGACCGGGCTAAATAAACAATGCTGAGACAAGATTTGATATTTTGTTAGTCGACCTTATTAAAATAGAGTCAAGCTGTACAAACGTCACTCGCAGATAAAATTCATAAAATTCACCAACATCAGCAAATAAGTAATTAATAATACAAATATGTACCATAAGTAATATGGTCAGTAAAACTAAGACTGTATACATATGCATTCAAAACAACTAATTACACTTAAAGAGTGATTATAGAAACCAGGTAAAACTTTACTGTTATACAAGCAAAACAGATTACAGTATAAACCTTGCTACTATGAAGCACGTTCCCTGTATTGTAATACAACTGAACATTTGTCTAATGCAATTAATAAAATCTTTCAACATTGATATAATACAAAATCTGTAAGTCTTCTCAAAAGTCTTCCTCATAAGGGGTTATTAGAAATTAACATAAATAAAGCTGAGACACCCAGCAAGTTAACTAAAAACAAAAGATTGCACATATATCCCGGAGTAAAACAAACAAATTATTACAAAGAAGCATTTACGAGTGCTCTCGTTGAACGAATCAGGAAGTATATCAAGGTTGGAAGGTATGCTAAGAATTTTTCGACAAAGAAAATACTTATAATTTTTTATAAATGAAATAGTGTGATTCTGAGTCACAGGACATTTTGAAACACAACTTGATCTTAATTTCAAAGTAAAATTCAATACATAAGACTGTAAAAAAGCAAATTATGTTATTAGAAAACCTTGTCTGTTTATAATTAGCTTCCCATCTAATCAACAAATGCATTACAGTCCACATGTGTGCATGTATAATGCATATGTAACATACATTATAGGTCTAAGATTATATATAATAATATATATATATAATTATGCTCATTGAAAACACTCAAGTTGGAGTAGATGGATTTTGATCAGCCTAATTATTATTGCACTTCATCATGATTTAAAACAATACTTATTGCTACTGGAAGAAAAAGTTTCAACCACAGTTGCTTTGTGACATGGATTTCCATTGATCCAAATCATAAGCCAAAGAACAGTCATGTTCAATTTTGTCCATATCTCCATCTTTGTTCTAAGCACCGGATAGACAGAAGTCATTCTTATAATGGGGTTTTGTTAAGTTGCAAGAGCTGACATGTATCTGGTATCAATATTAGTGTCATTTCAGAATTGAGGACTTGTGCTTCAAACTTGCCAGTAATTGAATAGTTAAGTTTCTTGCAAAGCAAAAATAATGGTGAAATACACAAGCATTTCTGTTCTTGCTTAAATTTTTCAAAAGTATTTGTCCACTGGGCTATGAAATGAAAAGGAAATGAGATTCCAATGTAGATAGAAATATAGAAAAAGGAATGTGTGAGAGAGAAGTCAACAAATTTATGGGTTCGTGCTACTTCTTCAAAAAACACATTAGGAATTTCGACAGATCACAACTATCATTCTCATTAAGGCCAATTGGTTCCCAAAAGCCTGAACCGGAATATAATTCTTGCATCAGTAAAATGTTGAAACCGATTTCCTATATACAATATAATAATTTCTGATTGTAAAAATTCCTCCAACAACAGAGCACTAGATCTTGGAGTAGGTCCACTCTAAAGTTCAGAATGAATGAATGAATGAATGACATTGCATCCCCAAGTCCAAGGCTCAGACCTACCAAAATGGGGCTATTTAATTGCCCAATCAGTATTGTCCAATTGTCAAGCCCGTAATTATAGTTCAAGGACAAGCAATATGGTCTGATACCATATCATACTTCCCTCTGATCTCATTGACCATTGGAATCACTCACATAAACAAGGTAACAAAGTAACCAACGGATAATACCGCACATAAGTTCGCCCAAAGAACTTTCTCGGGCAACCACTTTATGCAGCAACTATATTATGCATAGATTAAGCCATCAATCTATGATGCTGATCATGCTGATCAATAATTACCGTGAGTCAAGGACTTTCTCAAGGCCCTAACATGGCCAAACATAATAACCGAATCATGGAAGAAGACTGTAGGCCTACGACTCATTACAAGCTCTAACAAATCGTCTACCGCACACCACGAAGAGCTCTATTGCATAACAAATGCTGTAAGCTTACAAAATGAGGATCAAGATGTGCTGAAGGAGCATTTGAATTACTGCTTCTACCTAAAGCATCAGCATTTTGCCAATTAGCTGTTCCATGTGACTACTTCCTACAATACACTTCCTTCGAGTAAACAGGCACACTGGTTTGCCATCTGGAAAAAAATCAACACCATGCAGACAATAGTACTATATGAATGTCTTCATCTAGTTGGAAGCATCATTTAACACGCACGTAGGAACGCTTTCAGTCTTTCACGAATAACTGTATTTTAGCAACAAGTGAAACCAAGGTTGTACAAATTCGTCATCGTCATAATCATCATACCAGTCCTCGCGACACCTGAGAATGGTTTTGAGTCACGGTTGGGCGACATCGTCATAGTCCATTGCACCGGCATCGTCGGCGAAATCGGGATTGGTATCGTTCTGAGGTCGACAATACTTGTATCGATGGTTCATGTGTTGGCTGTAGGAGCCCGAGTGGCTGAAGGTCTTGTTACACTTACGGCAGATGTAGGGTTTCTCGCCGGTGTGTAGGCGCTTGTGCTCCGTCAGATGGTGCTTGTGCTTGAACGCCTTTTCGCACATGTCACACTTGAACGGACGAAGTCCTACAACCACGTTCAACATATAGGTCAGCCGCAATATCCAAGATCAAGACTTCAATGAATTTAGTTTTTAAATCAATGACAAAGATAAAAGAAACGAAGTTTGCTCTCTATTTATGCAATTAGAAAGGTAAAACCCATGGTCTTCCACCCCCCACCCATCAATCGAGACTTCCATGAATTTATTCTATAGATCAATGACCAAGATAGAAGAAACGAAGTTTGCTCTCTTCATTTTATGCATTTAGAAGGCTAAATACCCATGGGCTTCCACCCCCATCAATCCATAGTATTACAAAAGCAACAACTATGCCCAGGCTGCTCTATGCTTCCCCATTCTGGTTGGGGCTAACCCTAGCATCTGATAAAGAACGCCTGGAAAAGACACTGAGAGGAGCTAAACACCTAGGCTACATTGAGAAAACCTACCCAATAGTATCTGAACTGGCAAATACAGCTGATAATAAACTCCTCTTCTCTCAATTCCTCTCTCCACCACCCTCAACCCAGCTATTATTGAGACCAAGAGCACATAGTCACAGTCATCACACACTTCCTCTGAGAACTGACTCTAAATTCGTCCCTAGTTTCTTATGCAACAATATATATATTAACTTTCTAAACCATAAATTATATAAATAAAGACAATAAAGACATTGAACTGGTCTTGGTTACCGAAATAAATGACTTACATGACTTAATTTTAACTATCAAACAGCTTCTTTTAATTTAATTTCTATCTTGTAAACAATTCTGCATTATTGCCAGATTGTTTCCTTGCATTGAATGAATATCCATTACATACAGGATTCAAGACACAAAGCTGTTCCTAAAGCTGCAGGTTACAGACATCCAGTTGTTGCTCAATCTCCATGTCAAGCTATCATGAAAACGTTGATGCTCAGGTCCAGAGACACAAAATGGCCGTTCTGGTCAGGAATCAGGATAAAAAAAATTAATATACAGAATAAATTGCTGAACAAGTAGGCCTACTAAGTTGAAACTAGTTCAGTTTTCTGTTTAACAACTTAATGACTGAATGCAAGACTTGTTCTGACTGACTGACCTGAGTGTTCATACTTGTGTCTCGTGTATGAACTCTGCTTGTCGAAATACTTCTGGCACTGGTCGCAGGCATACCTCGGTTCACCCTGGCTGGTCCCCAGCGCATTGGAACCGGCGGTGGGTCTGTCGCCCGAATTTGTTTTGCGTGGCGGACGGACGCTTTGTCTCCCATTGGGTCGGTCATGTACTCGACTGGAAAGGGCGGCGTTGTTGAGATCTTCCTGCATATCACATAATTCTCCCTGAAGCCAGAACGAATCAGAAACATATTCTTATCACCCAAGCAGTCATAATTTGGAAAAGATAAGTAACAATTTTGACAAGGTAAGCAGCAATTTGGAACTTAGGTAAGTAACATTTTATTTGAAATGCAAGTAACATTTTGGAACTGTAAATAACAATTTGGAAAAGGTAAGTGATCATTTGGAAAAGGAAAGTCCTTTCGAACGGTAAGTAAAAATAATTTTTTTGAAACGGTCGGTAACAAAATAAAGGACACAGCAATTTGGAAAAGGCAATAATAGTTTAGAAACGCAAGGACTTTACATGAGCATAAAGAGGTTGTTTACAGTTTACTATGAGGCAAAAATAGATTCTTACTTGGAAGTATTCTCTACCAGGATTGCGAGAGTTTCTGTAGCCATTGACGTACGGATGCATTCTCTGGAAACCGAAGCCACCTCGCCCGCCACCAGAATAGCCCACACCCACTTCCCTCCTCTTCGAAGTTGAAACCAGAAGATGATGAGCATTGTCGGAATTCCAGTCAGGCACGTTCTGTACGCTATCGGGTGTGCCCACCAGCTCCTTCCTGGCGAAATATCGACGGGACGACTTCCCAGTTTTTTCCCGGACCCTCAAGTCCACAGCCCCGTCAGCCGGTGTGTCCTCGTCCTTTCTGAGCGACAGGTCAAGAGGTTCGGCCTGACTCGCACCTTCCACGGCCTCAACTCCTTCGTTACTGACCCTCTCGACTTTCGGACCGTTTGCCTGTCGTCCAGGCTGAAGCTTCTCTCTTTGTAAGGCACCGACAGCTAGCATGTTCTGCCAATGTTCGACAAGAAACGGAAAGAGTCCTCCTCCTCCGTTCACAGCTCCCAGAGACAGTATCGGAGTGTGTGGCGGAGTTCCGGTTAAACCACCGGAAACCGTGTGCTCGTTCAAGCGCATCTTGTGCAAGCACTTCTGAAAAGCACCCGCTGAAGGTCCAAGGGACAGACGCAATCTCTGAAGTTCCTCAGATGACGGACGGGGAGGATTTTCATGGTAGAAGCTCTTTGACACCTGCTGTTCCTCGACACCCGTCTGAGGAGGTTCAAACTTGCACTTTGCCCTGACTTCTATTCCGCTATGCCCCGAATCAATCTTCGGAGCCTCGTGTAAGGGGCTACGGAACCGGTTCGGGGACACCGCGCTTGGAATGTCTGCCTGAGCGATTCTTGTCTTGTTCTCTGGACACCTGTTGCTTTCGTGGTCGTAGAGCTGTATTGGGCTTTGGAAGCAGTCGTTACAGAAGCGGCAGATCATTGAAGATGGAAATGGAGAGAGGAAGGTCTGCGAGGAAGCTGCAGTGCTGCCAGAAGAGGAAGCTATCGACGAGTATGGAAAGGAATGCCAGGAAGATGGAACGACAGTGGAAGGACTGGAAGAGGTCTTCAGGAGGAGACTGGATAGTGAAGAGGGGGAGGTGTGATCACCAGGCACGTCTAGAAATGGCGATGGTAAAGGAGAACCAACATCAGGTGCTAGCTGCTCTGGAACATCAGTTATTGCTGAACCGGGACTACTATTACCGGAAATGGACCTTGATAGCATTGCAAGAGACTGACTCACAACAGTGGCATGGTTCCATTGGTCGGGAACTTCTGTCTTAAAGTGATTCGTAAGGCCCTTCGTGTTTCTGTCCATTCTTTCAGCTGTTCCGCATTGCTTAGGTGACTCTGGACTCATTCCAGTTGCAGGTGGAGAATTGGATTTCATGCTACTGCCATTTGGTATGGTAATCAGCATTCCTCTCTCTGATCTACTCTTTGGAGATAATGGCATACCACATTGGACATCAATTCCGTTTGATGCTGGAGTAATCATGGTGTTGGTTTCGGTGGCTTTTGCTTCCAAACCTTTAAGGCAATGGTGCTTTGTGTCCTCGAATGCCCTGCCAGTTCTGGCCTGTGTATCTCGTCGATTCAACCAAACGTTCTCGCTGGACCATTTTGCCCCAGTGGCGCCGGAGATAGTACGGTCAGATGAGGCTGATGATCGCGACAGGTCCTCTTCACCACTCAACTCCATTTTCCTCACAGCAGCTTCCCCAATCCCAATCTCAACCTTTGTGGACTGATTTTGATTTAGATGGACTGAAAGGGCGTTCATGATCGAATCATTAACTCCCTGACTATTTTTCTCAACACCAGAATCGCTCGAATCATCCCTGCTCTTCAACTTGTCTCTTACGTCATCTCCAACGTCATTCGAATGCAAACGAAACTCATTCTCACCGTTGAGCTTCTCATCCTGGCACGTCCCTTCAGTTACAATCTTATTGTTCTCGTTCTCATCCAACGATTTGACCATATCGAGTGACGATGAATTCTCTTCCAAGATCTGTTCGCTCCCAGGCATCTGCATCACCAACCCATTCTCCGAAGGGTATCCCACAAACTGTGTCGCAGGGAAGTTCATTCGTCCAGGACTCAAGTTTGTGTTCCTCTGGACCAAATGTTGTGGATTGAATCCACTGACCATGCACTGGGAGTAAGCGACCTGCCTCAGGTAGTTGTAGTACTCCCATTGTTGGTAGGCAGATAGATGAGCCAGATCCTCGAGATAGACTCCCTGGACGTAAGGTAGCCAATCGAAGCTTCCGTTTTTGCTATTCGCTTTCACCGTATCCTCCGCCAGAACTCGTGGATGCTGGAGGTCCCTGGCATTTCCGGCAAAACACCGACCGGAAGTCTTGTGACTGCTGAAGGACCCCGAGTGTCCGAATCTCTTGTGGCATTTGGGACACTGGAACGGCTTCAAACCGAAATGCGTGTTTTCGTGCTCCTTCTTGTGGTGCTTGTACTTGAACGCCTTGTGACAGTGCTCGCACCGGAAACGCCTCTCCTCTGCATTGCCGTGGTTACTCGCTACGTGGCGCTGCAGCTTAACGGCGCTCTTGAACGACTTGTGGCATTCGTGGCAGACCATGTTAGGTGCTGGCTTCGCCTGACCAGGGTCTCCAGCAGAGTCCGCTCCGTCTGTTCTGGCCGAGTCCATTGGTTCGGCTACGGTTACATCGTTGCAATGTATCGCTATGGATCCATTGAGGTCCGAAATGTCAGCCCAAGACGTGCCGCCACCTGGTGAATTATCACATAACAGCAGAGAGAAATTAATGCGCTGAGAACGGTCAGCAGGGTGATAAGAGCTGTTAAGTACAATGTCGTGTATTTCCGTAGGTATCGAATTAGTTATCTTACACTCTAAATTGAAAACTATGCATCAATATATTGTCCACATCTGATAATATTCGTAGGAATGGCATTGCATCAGTGACAACTGTTGCTTGAATTCACATGTATACACGTGTGCGCCCATGGGTGGAGTTTGGGTTCCGCTCATGAAGGGACTGCAAATTCCGAAAAAAGTTGATGACCTTGTTTTAGTCCCAACGTCAGAAAGTTATTTCATCGCATCCATCAAAAAAGTTGATGACTTTTCTTTAGTCATCACCTCAATTTTACGGGTCTTTTATATGACCCGATGGGGTCTACGCCTTCCCCAGACCTGGACAACGCATGGGATTAACAAGTAAAAATCTCTCCATGGGACTTAGCCCCCTCAAGCCCCTGATTATCTCCGCCCATGTGTGCGCCAAGCATTTGTGACTTTTTCTCTGTTCTGTGCTTTACTTAGTTGTCTACTCTAGA
>JAQFXW010002278.1:0-13331 GCA_034693945.1 Dendrobaena attemsi
GGCACCGGAACGGACAAGGAGTTAATTGGCTATTGCGGTTTTGATTTGGTATAGCGCCGGCGAATAAGCTGGTCTCCATGACGTGGCTTTTGTGGGCGCTGAGAAATTTTGGTGGGTTTACATTTACATTACATACATACACACAGTCATAAATGCATGCGTACATGGGCGTTTGTGGAGCAGTGGGATAGTCGCCGCCTTGCGTCCGAAGAGTCGCGGGTTCGACTCAGACCGAGCCACTGCTTCGAAGTGTAAACTCCGACACACTTCCAAGCTGTAGTCGGACAGCCTCTGAGTAGTAGTAGACTTGAAGAGGCGGTAGAAATACAAATTAAATAAATTTAAAAATGTTAAAACATAGTAATGTAAACTACGCATACAAGCATAGATACATACATATAAATGCATAGTATTACATGCATATAATTATTACATACAAACATGCAGCCATTCATGTCTAAATGCATAGTGTATGTATATGTCACTTTAAAAGCATTAATCAGATACTATCGTCAAAAGCGAATGAACGTCACTTTATTTAGGTCCCTCGTGATAACTGGAAATTTAAATCACTAGAATAATGAAGCGTCAGGATGAGAACCACGGGTCTCCATGCTTTCATTCACAGAGGCGCCTTCGCTCGTATATTCATGTAGCTAGCTGGGCAACAGTGTATGCATGTATTTGTGTATTTCTATACCGCCTCTTACAATCCACTCCTATTAAGAGGCGGTCCAGAGTACAGCCGGAAGGTGTCTCGGAGTTTTACTCGCCTATGCGCTTGAGCAATTGCTGGTGAAGGACTTGCTAAAGATCCGTATACGCGGTGGGTGGGATTCGAACCCGCAACCCTTCGGTTGCATGGCGGCGACCTTAACCACTGCACTACCAAGCCCAAGTAGGCCGTAGTGTTAAAAGAATCACTGATGAAAAGCACATAGGCCTACATGTAGAGAATTGGGTTTGAAGGAAGTGGCGAACACGAGTAGGTTAAACAACAGTGTTTAGTGGATTACGAAAATAGATATTTATTATTTCTCTCTTTATTATTAGAAACCGTGGTTTCTTCTCACTGTCTTCAAGACAATGATTGTTCCTCTTGCTACAATAAAATGTACCTAGGGTGAAACAATTTCATAACATCGCCCGACAGCAACAAAAACAACAGGCTATATAATCAAAATCTGACAAAAGACAGGTAGAACGAATTGTCTTGTGACTATCATTCTCTACAATCAACAGACGATTCGACATTTCGTCACTACGACGCGAGTGGGTGCTTCACGTCTTAACGGAGAGATTTTAGCATTTTCATCTCTATAGAAGATTATGTTAGCCTTATCTGTAGTATGCACAAACCTTGCAACCGAAGGGTTGCGGGGTCGAATCCTACCCACCGCGTAAGGACCTTTAGCAAGTCCTTCAATCACAATTGCTGAAGCGCTTCGGCGTGTTAAACTCCGACACACCTTCGAGCTGTAGTCGGGACCGCCTCAGAATTGTAGTCGACTGTAAGAGGCGGTATAGAAATACACACATACATACCTACATACATAAACCTGGACTATGAGAAAACAAGATATCAAAAGACTCTACAGAGGCTTATGAAAATGTAGATATAGCGAAGGATGGAGAAGATTAGTTGGATAGAGCAGATAATGTAATCTAATGAATATTAAGGATTGTCGGTAACGGCGGTGAGAAAAGATCTCCAATGGCCACGCACGAAACGAGGCAGAGAAAATGGATGGATTGAGAGGGGGGATCTGGAGAAGGAAGAATGGAATGAAGTCTGAGAAGGAAGAATTATAGAGAAGAGGAATTATACCTATAGACAAAAGCTCTTGGACTGGGTGGGGCAGAAACGCAGGAAAGAAAAGGACGCAGCAAGTCTACAAAGGAGAAGCATGGGTGTTCTAACCTGCTTGAGCAACAGAAAATCAGAGGAATAGCTGACCGGAATTGTAGGCCTACATCAGAATCTCATATCTGATCAGATATCATTCAATATAGAATAAGATTCAATTCATCAGAACAGAACCTAGCTAGAGTCTCGATTAATATTGTTATATATAGTTGCGGTGGAAAGATTTAGCTGTATGTTTATTAATAAAATGCATAAGATATAACAAGAAATTAATGTCCTACCACGATATATTCACGTATAATACGTACACCTACATGTAATAGGCCTATATATATATATATTATATATAGAATATTATGTAATAACTTGCATATATGTAGGCATTTACACGAATATGCAATTATGCATGCATTCATTTCCAGAGTCGTCGGAATTTTAATCATCTTGTCCGACCACCTCTTCTATATAAGACACGTAAGTATGAATAATATGACGTCTACGGATATGTTATATGTAACAGATATTTGCAATATTTATGTGACACTTCTTCCTTCCCTATAGTTTTCAGATTGATTGCATTTCGCCTTCTGCAGGTGATCTTTCTTGATGGCAATAATCGTGGTCTCAATATACATGTATGTGCGCTTGTCTATGTGCGTATGTTTGCGCGTATGTGTATGAAATCGTCTAGGCATGTTTGTATATATTAGCATATATTATATATGTGTATATGTATAGGTGGATGTGTATAGATGTATGATCGGAACTGCTCGTCTGTATGTTTAGTTGTCTATACTACGTGTTTATTTTATTATTCGACTCACACGCCGAAGCGCCTCGAGAAATTGTGAGAGCAGGACTTGCTTGCTCGCCGTCTCTATGGCTTGGGTCGGAATCGAACCCGAACATTCGGAAGCAAAGCGACGACTATAACAGCTCGCCACTGCTCGTCTATGTGTGTATGTATGTATGCATGTTCGCGTGTGGTGCATTAAGTTAGGAGGAGGGCGCATGCTATTTTTCGCATGTAATAGTTCATGCATGCATGCACGTGTATCATAGCTGCATGCAGTACTATTGGTAGGGATGATGGATAATAATTATAGGCGTTTAAACTTTAGATTAAGTCAACAAAACCAAACAGACAAACAAACCAGCTGTCTACATTACAAATATTTTTATTCAATTTCTGTATATAGCCTAGGCTAAGCCTCAAAGCAGACAGTCTTAATGAAATAGGTCTACAATGGTACGAATTCGACTATTAATATGCTTAGATTTCCCTAACCTTTGTTTTCCTACTGTCCTTGGGTTTGGTTGTTTACCTATTTGCTTTAAACGACTTGTTATAAAACCTGCTACTTTATTTAGGCTACACTGTAATTGCTCGATTGTCGTATTATTATTTTACTTGTCACTATGATTTAAGGTTCTTTAATCTTATGACAGAGCACATTGTATTTGATAAAATTTGATAAAAAATCTTAAAGTGTTGTGATTTTTAAAATTATATTAGATTTTTTTAACAAAAGCATAATATTATAATATACAGGCCTATTATAAATATAGTTTTATAAACCATTTGCCCTTTGAACCTTTCTAGTGCCTGTTTTGTGACCATCAAAGAAGCTCTTTTATTGACTTAAAGCTCTAAAGACATCGAGTCATCGGTTAGGCAGCATACGACTTTGATTCATTAGAGCCAGTCTGCTTGGATTGGTTTTTCCAACGACGTAATCTTTATTGTTGTGGAGAACATAAACTCCGAATCATCCGATATATCGCTACCCGTCAAGACGTCAAACTTCCAATTCTTGCTTCCTTTTCGTCAGATGGCGTTGCTTCAAGAGAACCATGGATTTTTTTTAGTAGAAGACTAATATGTGTGTTGATAACATATCCATTATCTGCGAGGCCGAATTAACAATTATTTTTAGACCTGTTTCCAAAACTGTAGAGGAGGCCCAGAAATTATATGTTTAGCCTAACCAAGGTGTGTTGACGAAATAAAATAATGGTTATAAGGACAGTATTAGAATGCAAGCATGTATAGGCCTATAGGCCCCTATACATTTTAAGGTAGGCCTATACCATACTAATGGTAGGCCCCGTATTCATGAAATATTTAGTAGGCCTGGGTTCGTCAACCCACTGGAACCATATGTCTAATACATACATTTTCGTATTGTAGACCTCTATTTATTCGGAAATGAGAAAGCTCCCGTCTTTTTTTACAAGACCATTGGGATGGTTCTTTCAACCCCATTATCAGTACAGACTGCGCCGCCGACTCAAAGGGTCGTCAGTGGTGGAAGACAGACTTCGAATTGACCTTTAAAGTGATTGCGGGTCATACGTCGTAGGCTTCTGCTGGAGACGACAAAATTTACGACGTTCGCTAATGATCCGTTAGACACACTCTGTTCACATATAGCCCTACCTCATTCTATTTTTAGAGTTAATTCAATTCCTGTCCTGACCTATCTATTTTAGGTACCCCAATCACCCAAGTCCAGTCATCAAAATTCCTCGGGGTCTACGTGGACCAACACTTGTCATGGATAGCCCACATCTCCGCTATTTCCATTAAAATCGCAAAGAACCTGGGAATCCTCTCGCGCATATCAAGACTTCTTCCTCCACAAGCACGGTCCACTCTCTACTATTCCTTAATATATCCATACCTAACCTATTGCAACATGGTTTGGGCCACTGCATACAAGTCAAATCTTACTAAACTTCATCTTCTCCACAAAAAAGCAATTAGATTCCTTGCCAGAATACCGTATCGAGCCCATACCAGTCTGGAATTCCTCAACCACAGAGTATTAAGAATTGATCAGATAAGACAGCTACAAGTTGGGGTCTTCATGTACCGCTACATTCATAAGCAACTGCCACCAGTGTTTGTGAATTTCTTTAAACTAAACGTAAACATTCATAGCTATCCCTCAAGAAATGCTGATACGATATATATACCCTTTGCTCGCACTAATACTAGACTTGCATCTATTAAACATGCCGGGCCTAAAATTTGGAATAATATTCCACTTTCGATCAGATCACTATCCTCACTCCCTTCCTTTAAAAAGAGGCTGTTTAACCATATCCTGGGGCTTGGGTAATCCAGTCCCTGTGCTTCCATCTAACCATCCTCCACAATTAATCCTAGTATACTGAGCTCCTAAGTTGCATTTTGATCTTAATTACTTGATATGCATTATTTATCTTCATATTAATGTTGCTTCCTGGTTGACTTGGCCTCCCTTCCCTTTAGTCACTCGCCCTTTTCTCGCATTTTGGAGTCTGTCCAGCTCTGACTTAGTACCCAATTAGTTGAAATGAATTTATTTTCATGTAACCTAGGGCCTTTTTTGTTCTTCTCTTGCAGTAGTAAATAATTATTGTTTGTTCTTGCCTGTTCACTATTGAATAATAAATCGTTGTGAGCCATCATTTAATTATAATTTCGTTAGCTGGCTAGCTTATCTTAATTGTACCACCTTGTATCCTCCAGATGGCCCTGGCTTGCGGGGCCCTCAGCCCCTTTTGGGTCTCCTGGGTGACCTTAAACTTGCTTGTTAACCAACCGTATGTGACTTGCTTTTGCTTGGTCGCCGAATAAATTTGATTTGATTTGATTTGATTTGATAATACGGCCCTGAACCGCTGTAAACTTTTATGACGTCTGGAAGATACACTTCCGTGATTGCTTTCGGATCAACTATGTACGGTACTTAACAATAGCTTCATTTCAATATTACTGACCTCAGAACGTTTACTTACCTCGACCTGTTTCTGTATCTGCTTTTCTCTCTGCCTGTCTCTCTGTGCCTCTGTCTGGCGGTGTTTAAATGTCTATATATCTTGCTATAGAATCAGCGCAAATCTTTGTTCAGTGCAGACTGTTTCTTCCTATAGTTTATAATAGATACGCCTATTTGCAGAAGGGCAATGACTGATCTTGGCGACATTATATACGTCCGATTTCTATGTTGCTGGAATGTCGCTTGCGATGAGTTTCAGATCAAGTTAGAAACCCGATAAAGGCAAATTACACAGTGCAGCTGCAATCTACTTAATTATAGTAGTCCTAGGCCTATATCCAGTCATCCACCCACGTGTTCCATCCACTTGCACTAAACGCCGCTAAGAGAGAGTGGATGCCGACTTAGAGCAATCTCCCTTTCTTTTCATCCGATTGGAAGATAATCGAATGTATGGAGCCACAGAGGACAATCAATTCATCCGAAGGGTTACACAGAGCCAACTTCGATTGGAGTGTGGTATTCTTCATTTTGAGCCGATAGATAAAAGTTGAAAATTATTAGAAATTTTATTACACTGATAGACACTAGTTCATCTTGGGCTTCTAATGCCCTTCCCTTCACGACAGCCGCCTCTTTAACGATGTGCTGACATTTAACACACGAGTCACGACAGATAATCACGCGACACTCAAAACAGTCACTTAAGCACATGGACAGATAAACACACGACAGATAAACACGACAATTGGTTTCATTCAAATTACTGAGTCGTAATTATCTAGATAATTTGTCTTAAAACACAAAAAAATGCAAAAATGCACAAATGTAAAAATGGTTAAACATCTTAAGAATAAAAAATAAAAAATTATTGAACAGTAGGTCCCCTAATAATCTTGATAATCTCTCTTAAAAAGAAAATAAAGAAATGTCAAAATCATTAAACGTTCCAATAGTGGTGTACAAACTTCGTTTGCATTTACTACAATCATTAATACTTGTCCATGTGTTTATTGGTCGCATGCTTATCTATCCGTGTATTTATCTATTGTGTTATTATCTGTCCATGTGTTTATCTGTTGTGTGATTGTCTGTCCATATGTTTATCTGTCGTGTTATTATCTGTCCATGTGTTTATCTGTTATGTGGTTATCTGTCAATGTATTTAGGCTATCTGTCGTGTTATTATCTGTCCATGTGTTTATCTGTCGTGTGATTATCTGTCCACGTGTTTAGCTGTTGTATTATTATTTGTCCATGTGTTTATCTGTCATGTGATTATCTGTCCATGTGTTTATCTGTCATGTGTTTAAATGTCATGTATCCCTTTCTAGTCTCTAACGTATATAAACTTCTTGATATCATAAGCTTTCCATGCAGGATAGACCTACTTGCGTCATTTTCAAGAACGAAAAGTCAATGTCACACTTAAAGGGAGACCTGATCTTCATTCATTTCGCATAATTATGTTCATAGTTGGGGGAATTAGCGTCCCTTCATGTATAGGTAACTCAAGAACACTCCCGGTTTACTAAGGTTGAATAAATCTGTTTAGACCAGACACTCTCAATGGGCCGTATACGCAAATTCTAGAAGTGTCAGTGACACACTAAAATGTTCACATTTAGCGAAAATGAGTCATCGTTTCTCTGTCTCTAAACGAACTCCTACAGGCCTATGCTACCTAATCTTGTAAGTCGTCGCTTTTCTGTCGGACACTTAGTTCTCCATTTGATGCCATTGCCAAGGCCAAATTATATCTTCAACGAGCGAGAAAGATGACTCACACGTTGTGGTCTTGTATCGGTTGATTCGACAGCTGCTGCTTCACAGTGGATTTGTCGGATCGTCACCAGATGTGATAAGCTATCTTCGTAGTAAAGCCGTGTTACCACTTTCCTCCTCCTCCTCCTCGCCCTCCTCCTCCTCCTCCTCGCCCTCCTCCCCTTTTCTAATGCCTCTGTCTCTGCTGCTGCTACTAGGCCTACTCCTTATTCTCTTCCTCTTCATTCTCTTATTTGTCTCATCCTCCTCTTCATCATGTTCCTGCTTCTCCTCCTCCTTTCCCTCCTCTTCCTGCTCCTGCTCCTGCTCCTCTTCTTCCTCCTCCTCTGAACAATGTCTAACGACAGCTTAGTTCCCCCACGCAATTATTTTCGCACAGCAGCAGCAGCAGCAGTGTGATACTCTTTCTTTCTTGTCTCCCAAAGCTTTCATCTTTTCTCCAACTATAATAAGCTTAGTTAAGCTAATTGCGATGATTCTATTGCAGCAGTCTTCTGTAGAAAAAGTCCCTAATAGTCATATATAGGCCTAATATGCAAAGTAAGCCAACGTGAGCGGCTGTTCACTAATAATATACTATAGGCTATGTTATAGCCTATAGCTGCATTCGGAAATCTCCCTGAGGCGCTGACACTGATTTCTAGCTATAATTTACTATAAATACATGGAGAGTGGACGGTGCACATGAACAGCTTCAATAAAATCTTTGTCGTTGCTCGGCGGAAGTCGAGTGTTAATTATGTCCAACTTATCTCTACGGCGCTTTTATTCGTTTCCCAGTCTATAGGCCTAAAGCCCTAGACACACGAAACTTAGCCCAGATTTTATTAATCACAACTCTTGCGTAACAAAATTACGACAACTGGGAAGGTTCGGATTTCAATACACTGATACACAGTAGGCCCTATAGCCTACGCCTACGAGTGCGACGACCCAAATAACACACGCCGATCTACTAAATACATAGAGGGGGCCTATATAATATAGAACTATATAATATATATATATACATGCATTACTAATACTACTGATACAACAACAACAACTACTACTATATTACTAAGGCCTACTTCTAGCTCTTCCACATCCACTACCATTACCATTAGGCCTATCATACTACCACTGCTACTACTCTTATTCGGATCATATTTTAGTGTGCAGTTGATGCCATTTTGTGCAATTGTAAAATAGCGGGGGTAATTATTTTAACGTGTAGTGAAGGACAAATTTTCAGCGACGAATAGAAAAATAAAGTCTTTTGTGTAGTGATAATAATCTTGTGTTCTTTGTTGAAATGAGTAGCCTAATTTTAAGTAGAATGACTAAAAAAAGTCCTTAACTTTTGGTGAGATGACATATAGGCCTAAGTTTCATAGAAGAAAAGGGTAAATGACTAAAAAGCGGTCATCAACTTCTTTGGAAGATGACATTGGGATGATCTGAATGTGGTGATAAAATTTTCTTGAAAATTGCTCTGTTGTTATTACTATCATAGTCCCATTATTATTATTTTGGGACCGAGGTAGGTTACCGTATTTAAGATCCCCTGATTGTGATTGCTTATAAGCTACATAATATTTTAAAATTGTTAATATTATTTATTATTATTTATTTTTAAATATTTAGCTATTTAAAACAAAAGTCTGGATCGACCCTATTCGTCTATTTCCTGGCTTACGAAAGTTCCTCTGAAAGCCACCGCAGTACAGTGTTCTATCATCAGCCAGATACGCTGGAACAAGTAGCCTAGCCTACGTTGTTTCCCGTTTGCAGTCAGGTTAAATTGCTCATGAAGAGGTGGTGGGTCTTTAAATTTGTTCAAATCCAAAACTTCTTAGACCGACCTGGTAAATCCGTAATCAATGCTCGCAAATTCGATAAAATAAAATAAATGCTTTAGACGCGATACATTAGGCCCTATGTGATTATTTGAAGCGAAATATTAACCATAGAGAAAACACTATAAAATCTAGCATAACATAGAATTATATAACAAAGACTCAAAGTGGTTCAGCGGACATAACATAGGCCTATAGTCTGTGTTGGAAACGTTGAACCACTGCCGCAGATAATCTATGGTGATCAATATCCTTATTTTCCCATCTTTCATCTTTCAAAAGCCGTTGAAGGCCTATTAATGCACTGGTACAATACTGTCATCAATCTATTCCACAAGTAGGCTAACCTCTACAACTCTTGTACTGAATAATACCCTAAAGTTTCCAATGGCTTCTTCAATATTACATTTTTATATCTGCATCCCTAAGTTACCTTGTTTGCTGCTAAGTCAAAGAACCTCTAGGCCTACCAACGTTGGCTGAAATTACTTTTGGGGATTTGTTCATTTTTTATATTTATCACAATTCATCTAAGTTATCAGTTCATCTATCTTATCACTTCGGCTCAGAATTAAGCCTAGATTTCGGCATTTCCAGTAGAGCCCAAATGATTACATTCTAGCTTTCGTTATGAAGGTTCAGTAGGCTATAACTTTCGAAATATCAGTATAGATTAGGATTAAGTCTATAATATGTTACAATTATAAGGTTCCATAACAAATCAAACGGCGTGTCTTCTACAAACGAGTCACAAAATGGAGGAAATTAGTAGAGGCTAACTACTGTTTTATCCCTCGAATGTAATTTACTTCTTATTGGTAGGCTTGATCATGATTATTCTATCATTTTTTAGCAGCGCCTATAGATATTAATTAAGAAAGCTAAGTTTTCTACTTAAACGCATAACAGACGCAAAAGGCCTAGCCTCTCATCCTATTGCCAATACCACGCACTCTTGAGCTACGATCGTTATTTTCAAACAGGCGACTAAGGCAAACGCGTTATAAGCAGTTTGCTATAACGCGCATTATTGAAAGTCACTGTAAGACTGAAGTATGTGTGTAAGATTTTTGATTGTGGATCTCTCAATTGAGGTGGCGGATCTTCAATTGTAGGTGGTGGATCTCTCAGTTGAGGTGGTGGATCTCCTACTTTAGGTGGTGGATCTCAAGTCCGAGGTGCCGGATCTCAGATCCGACAAGATCCGGCTGAATTTAAGCACTGCCCGTTGGTATGTATGTATGTAAATCGATTTTTCTATAGCGAGGTATATATGGCTTCGACCCTCTTCATAACACGTGCAATGAATGATCGGGTGAGATTCTTCACCCCCGCTCGCCCGTTTGAATGGACGTCACGTCATTTAGGTTACCGATTTTGAATGGGAGTGAAGCCTGAAGCCATGCGTCTTCTGATAGATGAAGGTTTTGAACTTTGCTTAAGCTAATTATTGTTTTCATTAATACTACAACCATTGTATTTTATAAGCGTGTAATGTTATATTATTTTCTCATGAAATAAATTGTATAAATGAGGCGATGAACATAATCATTCAAGCAGTCGCTTCTGCGTAGTCTTTGAAGAGCTGAACCTCGAATAGGCCTCTTATAGAAATATCGGTTGTTCTGTCTCTATAGGACTAAGCTTATAGTTTGTATATATAGCCAACGTATGAAGTAAGTCAAAACGGATATAATTACAGCCCTTGAATGTTATTATCTGCGAGAGACAGACGAGACTTCGGAGGGTCCCACAGGGATCGATGACCCTCTTCCGAAGAGCGACTGTGTCGCTACTCTGCCGCTGTCTTCCATGTGTACCAAGTGCCGGTCACCTTCTCCTGCACGAAACAACCGGTACACGCATGTGCGCACGCACACTGCCCCGCCCATATACGACGTATAATTGTAGGCCCTATATATATATATATATACATTTAGGCCTTTTGCATTATACATATATCATATATAATTGTATGTATGCAATGGGCACCGGTGAGGAAGTATACACTATACATGTTTATCATGGTTTTGAGTATAAAAGCCACGAGGGATAAGCAGACGACTGACTGATTCATTGACTCACCCACCAGACCCACCCGATCCACTTGTCGCCATTACAAGGCTGCCACTGCTTCTGATACTCTGAACGCGTTGTACTATAAGCCCTGTTCAATATCGTTGAAGTCGGAAGTATATAATATTGTTTAGACCGAAGTCTTTGTGCCCCACTTCCTCTGACGACTGCAATGATAAATGCTCAACTAGATAGATGATCAACCATTTTGGCATCGTTTGCCTCAAGATAGGGACACGTGATCAGCGCCAATCGTGGCACATTAAGTTAATTGACTTAATTATATTAGTAGACCCAACTGTGTAAGAATGCCAAGTAATTATTAAGTCATAAGACGATCTCAGACGGCATTGCGTGACTTCTTGCTCTAGATTATGATGATCCATAAATTAGTCCATGCAGTTGGCAAAGCATAGGCCCCTCCTATATGCAGCTAAACATGCTATTTACGACGGACTGGAAATTTATTAATGTCTTGGCGTTTAGTTTTAGATATCGACGTATACAATAGGCCTACATAATACATGTTGTGCCTCAGATTCACATTTCGCGTTGAATTCAGATATCAGAATAAAATTTGAACTATTAAGAAGTTATGACAAATTGCCCTTCAACTCATCGTAACCAACTGTAACAGATCTCCATCGTCTTATAGGCCAGGTAGTAAGTCCTTGCACTTTCCACCTACGTTCAACCAGTGACTGTAGAATGGATTATCTCCACCCGTCCCATCGCAGTCTTCGTCACATTTGGCTCTTTTGATAGCGTTTGAGAACACGTGTAGAAGTGTCGATGGTTCTCATCCATTACATTTTGCTGTCTCCGTGCAAAGAGAACATGTAGCCATGTCATCATGTGTGCCTCAAATTATATCCTTTCGTTCAAGAGACGTCTCAAAGCTCGCACTTTGTCATAACCTCTGAAACATTTCCATAGTTAACTGCTTCAAACTTGGCGAGCGACTATCGGCAACTGCAGAAACCCAACAGAAGGAAGAAGTGCATGATAGGCTAATAGGGACCTATTATGAGGAATTTAAGCTAATGAGAAACTGACTGCTCTGAGTTTCTACAAGATCTTGCAACTGCTTCGACAAGCTTAAGTTTATGGATTCTGCAGAGTCCTTTCAACAAGCATAAATGCATTGAAATCAGGGGCTTCTATCCCCCCCCCAAGCAGCCGGGCTCAAAAACTCATGACTTTCCGTTTTCCCCCCTCAAAAACATTCTTCCATCCCTTCTGACCGGTCTTTCCCCCTATTTCTGAAAATGATACGTTATGAATTCCCTTCCCCCCCCATGTTTGCCACTGGGCACACTTGTGTCTGCTGGGTATAGGGATAGAAGCCCCTGGTTGAAATTGCATTGCTTGACATACAACTTTAACTATTGGTTAGGGTCATGGTTATGGTTATAGACCCCATTCCAATTTATATCTATAGTATTGGAGCATATAATAATTATATGTCTAGAGAAAAAAGTATCTGTGATACATTTTAATCATACGCTAATTAACATCTAGAGATTAGGATTATAATTCAGTAAGTTAATTGTTGTCTCCAAATTTCTAAAGCTCCACTCGAGAGCTAAGCGCAGCAGGGCCTCAGCTTATTCGCGAGCACTGCGTCAAATCAGTCTTTGTTCGGGCATTTTCTTTCTCGAGGTGAGCTATAACGTATTTCTATCAAGTCTGCGAATCATTTGCGCGTGGCTTCAGTCATTCGTGCATGACGTCCAACCTCGTACTTGTTTCCCCAAGAGTTCATGCGCCGGGGAGTGGACGACATTTTCTTCCTTTTCCAGCTCTCTCCTAAGACGACAGGAGGTGTGTGTGTGTGTGTTTGTGTGTGTGCGCGCGCGTGTGTATGTGTGTCATGAGTGAAGGGTGTTTTGTGCAGCAGCGATAACAACGGCAGCAGCGAAGTCAGAGAGAAAGAGAGAGAGCGATGAGAGAGAGAGAGAGAGAGAGAGAGAGAGAGAGAGAGAGAGAGAGAGAGAG
>JAQFXW010002279.1:0-13329 GCA_034693945.1 Dendrobaena attemsi
GTGAGGACGCGTAGACAGGTTTCGTTGAGACAGCGTTTCACTTGTCGGATTCGACGAAGGTGAAAATAGCAAGCTCTTGCAACAGAAGAAACATGATTAATCCACAACAATGCATTGTCAGAGATTAAAAACGAAGAGGAGAGGCATTTGATTAGACTAGCATGGTCTATTGTATCAAAGGCAGCAGATATATCCAATAGACAGAGACATGAGACTTTTTACGACCAATTGCTAGGACAAGTTTATTGTACAGTGAAGTGAGCACTGTTCCAGTTGAGTGGTGTGAGTAATTAAGTGTTATGTTTGCAGCTTGAAATATTTTCGACTCCTGTGAACTTCAATTCGATCAATTTATCTAACCTGACTGGGTTTCTAAAATCACTGAAGTCTTTCTACTTTGGTCGTAGCTGGACCGGAAGCGCCTCTGAGTAGGTTCTTGAAGGGCGCTATATAAATGCTCAGAATGAATAAATGAGTGAATGTAACGTTTTTTAGCTTTTTGTTTGAAAGAGTTCCCCAGTAGGACGATGTTATGGCCTTTTGCCTTCATAGTTTCCAGCCATTTTAGTTCTGGCCTCATGTTGCTCCATACTTTAACTTAGACAAACTATTCAATATATCCAGATAGTAGTTTATAGTAGGCTAATTGTTGTACTCCTTGTGCAGCCGAATTAAGTTAATTGCGAACAACAGACGGACTTCAAAGTCATATCTTACACCTCAATAGTTTTTACCGGTAATTTAATTAAACTAACGATTGCCAACAATGTAACACATAATGCTCGTGATTATAGAAAGTGGTGTATGGTATGCACACTTTACAAAGAAACGAATTTATAAAGTAGCGCTCAATACCGTTTCGCATCTGAAAGTAGGCAGTACATTAAACTCCAACAGACCTGGAAGACGAATGCACTGTCCAGACCAGGCGTGCAGCAACAGTGAAAAATAAGCTGTTTATTTAGGTTTCATAATCAAATTGTTTGACCTATTAGCGTCTGATACAGTTTAATATTGCATCGGTATACACAAATTCAGCATCAACTTACTCAACGTAATGTTTATTACGCGTCGTCTTCAATCAAAAGTGTTATAGCAGTAAGCCTATCCATTTCGCTATTCAAGTGTGGAAACTTCTTCAGAGGACGGTGGTAGAACGGACAGAGCGCTTCACTGGTAATGCGATGAGTACGGGTTCGAGTCTCGTCCGAGGAAGTCAATGTTTACACCCTGAGTACACGTCCTTCACTAATAATAATCTACAGTAGCCTACGTACTTTGCATAGGTCTAACTTATTTCAATAATTGTAGTGTTTGGTTGAAGATGCCATTGGAGTCGTTGTTGCAATTTGGCCGTCGTAATGTACGCCAGTCGGAAGCTGAGAGCGAGGATCTAGAGTTTCGTAGGACACAGGAACACGTGGTACTGGCGGTTCATACGAGTCTACAGAATTACGGTCGGTGTTAGACCGCGGCTTAGGCTTTGCTCGGCGTCTACAAATTTATAACTAACACGTTATTAGTTGTAGTTCATTGAGTAAATCGGATTTATAATCATTTCGCATACCATGGATGCTCTTAATAAACAGAGATATAATTAAATACAAATATTAAAAGAGAAACAGAGAGTTTTATATAAAAATTGCATTTTGATTGCACGTAGATATCAATGGAGTTCCCAGAAATTAAATTATAACAGTGGTAATTTAAAGAGTTTAGTAACTTTTAAAACTATCATAGTTGTCTTCGGTAGACTAAAACCGTGTTTGGATGTTCTCTAACACAGAGGCGTAAGAAACACTGCCAAAATAAGTATAGCCTATGCATGTTTGCCTAACTGACTGCCACGTAAATTAGAGGTACCGTAGTTTAACTCACCGGCAAAATATCAAAACGGTTAATATATTTGTAACCAAGAGCAGGAAACTAATTCCAGCTCCAATTGCGACACCAATGATCAAGCCTTACAGAAAATGACACATTTGCTTTAGTCAATAATGCGATATGAACTGCTGCTCTTAAACAGATGGACGAGCAAAAGGCGAATTTTATGACACACAGCCTTTAAAAGCAGACCATCAAGCACTTCAGAGAGTAGCGGGATCGCTATCCGCCACGCTCAGCCTTCCGTTACCTAGAGGTAGAAATGGGAAGTAGAATAGGTGGATGCCGTGTAGGCTTCGAGACATATATGCAGTTTAAATTAGCCTCCTATTTAACATTGCCTAATGTGTTAGATCTACTACCATAACTTGCAATCATACATAGGCCTACATGTACGTAGTCCCGTATTGTATTTTGTATTTAATAAAAGAGAATAGTTATTACCATTATTACTATTAGTGTCATTATTATTATTATCCTCATCACCGGAAATCAGTTACCATTCAATCACAACTCTGGCTTTCCTCGCTGCCAGTGATTAATCTAGACCAGCGCCGGGGGAAAGTTACCCTCCCAGGAATAGCATTCCCCCCAGAAAATTTTGTAACAGGGGTATGATAAAATAACAGGATTTTCCCCTCCCAACTTTCGTGATTCCCCTCCCAGAAGAGGTGGACTAGATCACAGCTTGCCTCGCTGCAACGCTTCATCTGTGACTCACCTATTTGTGACGGCGTCGATGCACTCTTTTCTGCAGCTGAATCGCTTATTTCTTTTGATATATTATAGTCGTGCTTTGAAACGTCTGTATAAGGTTGAAGTGCGATTGGTGAAATTGTAGTGACCGATGATGTAACAACTGTCTGTGGAGTACTGCACGTCACGCTTGAAAACTTGACGGATTTCGGAGAATAAGCTGTTGAAAAAGAACTGTAGACGACGGTGTATCTTAATTTGCACAAAAGTGAAATGAGGATATAGCAACTAAACTTATTATAACCCTTAGCTACCGAAGAATCTGCTAATTCAGTTTAGTCTTTCTGCGTTGTTTCTGTTCAAACATTTTAGCCTTACCTGTACAAGAACTTGGGAAGAGTCTATATAATTTGTTAAGTACAGTAGGGCTATACGGTTTACAAGCAATTACCAATCAATGTGTCTAGTTAAATAACGGTGTATTTGACCAAGAGTCCCCATGGCATAGCTAAATATAATTATAAATATATATATATATAATTATATTGTGAGTGTGTTGGACGATGATTTTGTGTGATTTCTAACGCCTAGTGTTTATTCTCTTGAATACTGAGTAGGCCTACTCACTTTGCATCATCAGTATCGTATAGTTTGAACCACAAATCGAGTAAATCGTTATATTGAACCAAATGGCTGATATAATGGCTTCATATCGATCATCGTAATGAGATAATTTCTCATTCAGAAGCAGAATCGATTGCTCAATATTTGGAGACTTAAAATTCAATGTTGCTTCGTCGTATTCATTTTCCATGCAGCTGCCACCTCCTCCTGATGGATTTCGTGTTATGTTAAAATAGACGTTATTTGAAGATGATGTCAGGTTTATGGAACATGAACAGGTCTTTGAAATGTTCGCAGTAAGTGGACTGAGTGGCGGCCCAATTGCAACAAGTTCTAAGTTGGAGTCGTTTATGTGCGTGATTCCATTTTCACACATGTTGACAGACGAAGTTACTGCTTGAAGGATGAGTCAGAAGGACGAAAGAGAAACACAGAATTAATTGCATACACAGCAAAATCTTATAATTGGAAATTTCAATAAACTATACGGTTCTTGGATTTGAAATGTTTTCACATGAATAGATTAGTATCCGCATGATTCTTAATTTGAATCACTTATGCTCACAATAAAGCTCTTGAATCTTAAATTTCACAAATTCTATAATTATAGGCATAGGCTACGTTGATCATTTGGTGCATGGAGAGCACCTCTGTCTAGTGAAAGCTTGAAGAGGCGCTATATAAATCTACGAATAAATGAATAGGTACAAGCCACAAGCAATTGTTGAAGAACAATTCACAGATTGAGCACGTAAAGTAATCGTAGCCAACCCTGTGCTGAGACACAATATCTAAACGAATCCTCGGCTTTGTTGAGCTGAGCTACTAGTACATACAAATCGAGTTTATATCCTTCGAAGTAAAAGCATTGACTTACCTGATGAAATGGAACATAAAACGGCGCACTTAAAACACAACATCCATTTGGTATACATTGCTTTTCTTAACATTCACTAGGGCTTAAAAACTAGATAATAATTATACGTCTTGTCTTGTAGGTAACTAGTTCTTCATCCGACAGTAACTAGTTATTCATCCGACCAGGGCTATAAGCAGTATTAGATGGTTACCTTTTATATGGGATTGGTTGTTCATGGTCTGATATTCAAAAGAGACACGAGTGTTTGTTCTGTTGTGCACAAATGGGTTCTATAGCGTTCAAGAAGAAATGCTTCGCAGCTTGAATTTGCTTTCAGTATAAGTCTTCATGGTCCAGCAAGTTCCTAGTTAAACTCTCTATAGTAAAATGCTTGCATATACTGTAGTTCATAAAATTGTTCACTGGACAGTGCCGTTTTAACCACGAGACACGCGAGGCACGTGCATAGGGCCCCGCGCAACAGAGGGGCGCCGCGGCCACCCAAAATAAACAAAAATTAAAATTTGCGAGCGCGTTATAATAATGTCGTTACACTTACACGTAATAACAAATTAGCAATGGGACTAAGTCTTAATAATATGTTTTAGGTCTATGTTCCATTTTAAATATTCGTCTGAATTTTAGGCCTATGTTATGTTTGTAGGCTGTGTCAAAAATGGCCCCCTGTTTTGTTTCTAACATTTTCTAAAATTAGCCACTGCGCCGTTTTAAGTGCGTGTCTCAAATTTGATAAATTATTGTAAACTTCAGAGCAATTGAATTTTTCTGGAAGGGTTTGAAATGGGAAGGTACAGCTGAACAACTTAAAGTAGGCCTACTTTAAATAAATTAGCAATGGAAGCTTTAACCTAATAATTATTTTTAATAAAATTTAATTCACACCCGTAAGGCTATACAGATTGTTTTGTCGGTATGCCTACAATTATTAATAAATTTAACTACATGACTCATGACCCGTCATGTTTGCATGCAACGCAATAAGCCTACTAAATAAATTATACAGATATTCATATCGGAGTCGGAATTTGGGTCAAGTCTAAACTTAGAGTTTGTGCCTTGGGCCCCAAACTCCTTAAACCGGCTCTGTCGCTGGACTATATGGGTAAATATTGAATTGAATCGCTTTCAATGGTTTACACCAACGCAAGCCTAGGCCTGCTGTGGGCCCTACACGTACAAAGTAGGATATACTGTGACAAAGTAGACTCGTTGACTACAAAACGATCAACACATATAAAATTAATATCTCATGACTCAGGGTCGATATGTTTAACACTTCAGCTTTAAGACGGAATTAAGAGCTGTAAGAATGATTTCGTGCATAGGATCTCGCTTAGAATAATTCTAAGCGTTGAACCAATAATACGCTATGAAGTTGTGCTACACCTTAGCAACAATAATTGTCAGAGACCAGATATAGGCCTACGGTACTTAATTTGAGCAATCCATCGCATATAGTCGTAGTGTAATATTGATATTATTTATGGTCCATATAGTACGGTAGTTATCATGATTTAGATCTGTATATTCATATACAGGCCTACTTAGAATTTTATCGTCATGATCCTTACATAGTCTATGAAAATATTGAAAGTTTCATTAACACTCTCAGCTCAGTAGGTCTAATGTTCCACTTTGAATTTCCATGCCATTGCGCGGTCAATTATTATACATGGTATAAATCGGTGCTTCCTTTACGAAGTCCACGAATGCAGGCAAGGAAGCTAGCACGCATTGCCGACAGGCTTACGACACGCAATCGTAAACAACCAGAGCTAGGGAGAGATCACCGGGATCTGTTGAAATTGTTGATCGAATTGCATTTGCAAGTAACTTGAATATCGCTGTGACCATCATTGGCCCTATATCTCATTTAAAGACTATGCCCGACGTCCGTTGCACAATGTCCAACTTAGTACACCCTCTAAACGAGCAAATTGAATATTTAAAGGACAAGCTGTCTTGAAGTAGGCCTACATTTACTATTTTCGAACTGCACAAAACAGCTTTCGCAACTACACAATTGTAGAACTGTACATTTGTGTACAACTGCACGCTAAAAAAAAGCACTGGTACACGCTGTATGATGGAGGATACTCATTACTCAACAGCATAAATTGTAAAGAACTGAGTATTATTAAGAAAATATCTTGTGAGGTGAGTTAACGTGCACGCCCGTATGCCCTCGTCTACCTGTAACAGCCCTGAGCCCCCTTGTTCACGAAGACCGTTGTTGAGAGCATATCCACGTGTAGGCCTATGTTATATGTTTGGTGTATGCAGCACTATATATCCACGGCATAACCTGAGGTATTAAAAAGGAAGGACACCTTAGAAATGGCTAAAGTCTGCGAAAAATGTTTTGAGCTTCTGCGCACGAACAGTGTCAAACACACTGTCTAATTTACGTTTTTAAGAAGCTTGGAAGCTTGGATATGGGGGGGGGGACAGATAGCATTGCCGTCTCCCCAACTCAAAACTTGGGGGGCAGTCTCCTTCTGTCCCCCCGTGAATTACGCCACTGGAGACCTACAGGAAGCCTATAAAGTAGATTTTGAGACGATGTAGATGGTTAAAAACGTTCGGACAACTGCTACAAACTATGAATCTTGCAATACTCTCACGTCGAGTCCATCTGAGCATTAGATTAGATGAGATCAGATTGGAATGATTACAGAAAACCAGATTAGATTAGTCGTCATAATAAGAACTGTCCAACATGATATAAGTGGAGTTGAATTGCTAGTTCGCTGGTTGAAGTTGTAGAGTCAAAATCAAGAGTCAATGTTGCGCCATCACCAGGGCTCGTATTGTAATATGGATGCTCTACTAAATGTTTTACTTTGTAATATTTAACTAAGAGTACAAGTCATTTTCAATCAGTGTAGTGTCATTGTCGATATTCGATGAAAGCTGCGCAGTAGTTTCTTCATAAATGTCATCTGAAGCAGAGGGACGATCGCTTTTCACGTTCTCATAAATATCGACGAATATCTGTCCATTTTCATCATCTAATAGACTGATTTCGACAGTCTGGTAACAATCGGTTTGGGTCCTTGTCTGGGTTGGAACATTTATTATGTTACAGGGGATGGCCTCAGATGATGCTGGTATGATGTGATGACCAGGATCGTTGAACTCTCTTTCCGAATTTTCATTTGGATTATGCCTTCGCTGATGTCTTGCATGGCACCTACATTACCAACAAAAACAGTCTTGATCACTAATAACATCACTCAGGCAATGATGAAATTATAAATCTCACGACAGTTACTGAATGCGCTTTTGAATTAGTTGACATTTCCAGCGTTTTTCCAGTGTAGTTCTGTTGCTGTAGGAACCCTGAGAGTATCCTAACAATATTTACGACAGTAAAAGTGCCAAACTGACGTAATTAACCATAGCCTATTATAAGTCTACATGTAGGAGTCATTAAGCCAGTTATAATGTCTTGGTGTTAATTGTTGACATCAAGGTTTGCTTTTAAGCAGAGAAGTCTCACAATAGTTCACTCTGATGGCAATCAACTGCAACTTATCAGTCGGCTGTAATTCATGTGATATTCATTCATGGAGTATTCGTTCATTTTAAACATTTTATATAGCGCCTCTTGAACCTGCAGCAAAGGCAAATAGAGTATCTTAAAATGAGAGAGGAAGATATTTATGTGAAGTCTAGGAGTCATTATATCATGCGTAGGTCTACCAATGCCAGTTATAATGTCTTGGTGTTCAACAACGTTAAAGAGTTATTCCTATAGTACAACTTCGGTATTTCTCAAACGCAACCGATCCACACAGAACATCATCATCAGTGCACCGGTGTTCTAGAGAGCAGCACCGTTTATCAAAACTTATTTTTGCGAAATTGGCTCAAATTTACTCACCAACAGAAAACTATTATGACTAACAGAATCAATCCAGCAGAAACTCCAACGACGATACCAACGATTAAACCTGACACAAATGACATTTGGATTTAAACAACCAATCGGTCTTCTAACTCATTAGAGAATAGCCAAAATTAAGAAATGCAAAACATAAATTGAATTAAATTGAAAATTGATTTATCTGAATGATTCTAGTATCTGTTTATAAGAACTCATAATGTGAAAGAAACATAGTTACAAAATTAAAGACTATAAATTGTGTAATAGGACCTAAATAATCCAAAGTCATTTCAAAGAGTTATAATATTATCCAATGTAATCTCGATGCAGCATACAGACCTAGTCGATTTCAACAATCACTTCTTTCAGATTTTTGCGCTCGCTTTTTGCAATAAAAGAGCAGACTAACTCAGCAATGAACGAACGCCTATACTCTATACCAATCCAAAAGCGCATCCTCTTCAAGACTCTCTCTCTCTCTCTCTCTCTCTCTCTCTCTCTCTCTCTCTCAAACAAAATTATATTGCTAGCTCGTTCGGCTCCTTGCTATCTCATAGATCTCTGCACCCCTGTCTTTTCTCTGCTTTCTACTTGTTCCTTCGCCCGCATGCGTTCCAGCACGGCTCAAACCGGAAACCTTGCCTTATGCTGGACCTTCAGCCTGGAATCGTCTTCCTCTTGACCTGAGGCTAGAACATCTCTGACTCTCCCCCCTCTGCATTTCTCCGACGTCTGAAGACTATGCTATTTGTTAATGTCTCCAGCTGACTATAGATCGAGAGCGCCTGCGTTGAGGCTTCTCTAAGATGCGCTTTATGAATTGAAGCTTACAATTTCAATTACCAGTTCTCTAAATTTAACAATCTATGATTTAGACAACCGTCTAACAGCAACATGTAAGCTTTCGGATTACACAAACATCGGTAACAAAGTTAATTACATGATTCTTACCGGCACTGGCTTTTGAACTAAGCAGGCCTACGGTTGTCTGTAGGCCTACGTAATCTGTTTGAGAATAGGTTTCCATTAGCGTTGATCGAATTTCCGTTAAGAAATGAGTGTTAGAAGTTATCGCAGCTGCAGGGGCTTCTGGTGAAGGCGTTAAATTGATGATCTCTATATAACTGCACGTCACTTGTGAGAATTCTGTGTTGAATAAAACAACATATATAATTATAGGCCTACCTAAACATTATAATTGCTGTCATATCACTCTAAGTGAGCCAGATGGCTCAAGTTTTGAAGTTGAACACTTTGTACGCTTTTATATAACATTTTATGTTTCTGAAAGCAAAACTCTTAAATCGAAGTTGAGGCGAACACAAACAGATTCTGTCTCATAAACTGTCTGTGGTTCGTGGAGTCTGAAATTCTTAAATGCCATGGTTCAGGTGAAACGTGCACCTTCTCTTGTCCCTGTAAAACAATCATATTATACCTAAACTGTTCTGTCTCCGCTAGGTCAAATCAAGCGAAAATTACCAAGATCAATCTAGCATTTCTATTCATTGATTGATTGATTCATTCATTCATTCATTTATTAAGACCATTTCATATAGCGCCTTTTCAAGAGTGCTCCTCAGAGGCGCTCCCAACCCCCGCGCGGGTAAATAAAACAGTCTTAAAGTAAAAAAGTTTGAGATGGAGTTCTAGGAAGCAAGCGAAGGGAAGACGGTAGGCTGTTCGAGGTCAGGGGCCAACCACTGAAAAAGCACAATTCTGCCTAGTAGATGTGTGCCCAAAAAGGAACAAAGAGCAGACCTTGTTCGGCTATATCCCATACAATGGAGGAACAGTCAATTGTGGATAGGGAGTTTGAAAGTTTACGGAATAAATCGGTGCCTTCCGTAGAAATATAAGCTGCAGTAGGCTAATCTATTGAGGAATAAGAACAGAACGACTTTGAGATAAAGTTTAAAATCTATTAAGATAGGGCCTACTTCTACTTATAAGCTAAATTTCATGAACCGTTCTAGTATTAGAAATGATCGAGAGGACAAATTAGAAGGCATTCTCCTAAGTGATGATTTGACTGAGGAATACACACTGCATGAAATGTAGTTCAATTTTTATAGACCACTTTTCAACATTTCTTGTTCAATAGGAACCCAATGCAGTGAATTAAGCATATTATGGCTACATGCTCATATTTTAATGCATTAATTCTATATCCAGATATTATATATATACATATATATATATATATAGTGCTGAAAAGCAAAGTGCTTTGCAAAGTTTCTGTCACAGATCATAAGTGAAACAAAATCCAAGAAAGTACGAAGATGAAAGCCTTGAAAGGATTTCACAAAGTACGTGTTCCTATATAGCTTGTTTAAAAGCAACCCAATGCAGCTACATGAAAAGAAATTCTGTTTCGAATGTCATAGACAAGAAAAGTGTATTCGTCTCAGCCTTGGTGTTTTCTATTTTGGCTTGACCTATAGCTAAAGTAGCGATAACTAGTTCTGCATGGAGAAACTTAGCTGTCAAAATCTAGGTACTGAATAACTTACTTTCCTTCAGCTGCATGCTGTAAATTGAACCGCATGTTGAATGCAGTGTAATATTGAAGCGCATCGCTGATACATTTTTAAAATTGTGCGAAGAGTCTGCTAATTTGTCTTCCTCTAAGGTTACAAGAGCTAAGATTCTTCCGCTTCTAAATAATTCTAGCGTTGCACTATCACGAAGATTTCCAACACAAAGAACGGCGTTTTCGTTTTCACGCGAGATTTCAACTGAGACAGCATTCCAATTGCTCGTAGCCATTATTAAACATGAACACAATTTTGACAGGTTTTCACTTGTCGGTCCAATTGCCAAGAGGTTGACTTCGTCATCATTAATATAGTCTGGTGTCCTTGAATTTTTACACATGTCAATTGGTGCAGTTTCATCTGAAACCAACAGAGAAGATAGTTTAGTAATGGCTGGTTAATTCAGACTGATAGCATAATAATCATGCAGTGTAGAAGGCACAGCGGGGTCTTGGTTCATAATACCATCTTCGTAATATCCCTCGTAGTCGTACTCTTCTCGGAAGCTCCATTTCTCGTATAAGGTTTGAACTGTTGGGCCCCCTCTCGTTCTAGATCTGCTACGGTGGAGTCTCGATCCACTTGTCAATCTCTTTTGAATGCACTTCTTTCCTCTGCTCCCTCCACATTCCTTTCTGTCTGTCTGTCTGTCACTCTCTCTCTCCTGGTTTGTCTTTCGCTGTCTCTCTGTTTCTCTCTTCATTTGCTCTTTTCAAAATCTATCTCCTCTCTGCCAGCCATGCGCACTGGAGGTTCTTCTGAACGGTAATCCGTATACAAGAGACTATAAATATAGGTATACTTTGATAGAATCGAAACGACGCTTACTTAGACCTAAATGTTTGTTGGCCTATTATGAAATTGTTTGGTCAGAATTGTCTTAGATATTAAATCCTTTCCTGGCCTATCAATCAATGTTCCTGAATATTTTATATCTTCATGAAGACATATTTCTGCTGAATAATTTAACAACTAAGCATTATGCTAAGTAATATCAAGGAGTAGGCTACCTGCTGATACCAGACCTAACAGAAATATTAGCACAATGTACAGACACATCGGAGCAGTTAAATCCTACAAACGAACGCAGCACAGAAGATCACTCTCGTGAAATAAACCAAATGTTCTTACCGGTGGGTTCCACATTTAAATCCGGGTTGCCTGTTGTAAGCTGAGGAAGTCTGAGTACCAATTATAGACGGTGGCTTATAGATCCTAGTCATAAATATAAGCATATTAATAGCCTACTTATATACATTCCAAATAATTATTGTTTGTGTTTGCTCAAACTACTCATATTTGGCTATCTACACACACATATATATATATATAGCCTATAATACATAGGCCTAATTACAAGTAATTGTGGTCTCTTTAATTCTGGATAATCCTGGTGACGTGACACTGATATACCGTTTAATTTTGAGTGACAGCAATCACGCAGTTTCTGATTCAGTCTCTCCTATCTGTCACCCCTAAAGCTTTCCATTCTAAACTGAAGCTTCACCTCTTCAGGCTGTCATACCACGATTATTCTGACTCTCCCCCTCCAAACCCTCGTCCTAAACGACACCCGCCTTAACAGCTGCTCTTCCCTCTGCCCTGACCTCTTGGAACTCGACCTCGGACCACCAGGGACTTTTCTCATTGACTACCCTCTTGACTTTACGCAGCGCTCGTGAATTAGCTGGAGCCCAGCACTTAGCTTTACAGAGCGCTTTAGAAGTGTCGAGTTTACGATTTACGATTTACGAGATTATAATCTTCCATTGGGACTCTTTTGCACGTCATAAAGAATTAAGCGCAAACAGGATGCACCCTGTAGAAACATGTAATTAATGGCGCTACATAAATAGAAAAATATAATTTGCAAGTTTTTCTAAAACATTTCACCTAATTGACTGTAGCGTTGCTATATTAGGGGCCTACTCGCGCCTTAGAATAGGCCTACACTGAAAACTTCACGAGATGGGTTGTTCTATTATTAGCCTAAATCATTAACCCAATCTTATCGTGTTTTAGTTTAAATTAAAATGTTGTATGTGAGAGAGCTCTGGTGAACAGGGTCGGACTGGCTTGTCTAATTGGCCAGGGAAATGTAACCGTTGTCGAACGCCATGCACTCAGCAACACGCATATTTTCTGTGACACTTAAGTAAACATAAATTAAGGGACTAGGCTAAGTTATTTATCAATGGGCTAAATGGCATGATACTTATCATTAAGTGGATAATTAAAGATTAAGAAATAACATAATGTATTTTAATTTTAAAATTTAATTTTTCTTAATGTTGTAAATAAATTCGTGTACGCCCGATTCTAAACAATATTATTCTCGTCGCAACAATGTAACCATGTAACCATCGATGTCTGGCACTAACGCTCTACAATTCACTACCTTATTCGCAGGGGCGCACATTTTATGGCTTACATACAGCTTTATTCACTATGGGAGCTTTATTCACTACGATCGCTTAACATTAGTGAAATCAACGATCACGATGATATGATTTTTTCAAATTCACATTTTACTTCGCATTTTGTGCAGAGCTTAAAAACGCGTCATTTTTGACAGAGTTATAGCTATAGTCGCTATATAATCAGGCCTACGTTTGGAACGACTGTGTGTCATATTATGTAAATAATGCGCTGATTAAAATAGTAGTTAATTTCTGGCAGATTTGAAGTTGTTTATTTTGGTATTTTTGTATGCAAAGTTCACGAATTCCATTTACATGCAGCTTAACTTAGAAAAGTGCTCGGTGATGCACATGGGAAAGAGAAATAACGAGTTTTTATATGAAATGGGTGGTAAGGTA
>JAQFXW010002280.1:0-13329 GCA_034693945.1 Dendrobaena attemsi
ATGAGTTTTTGAGCCCGGCTGCTTGTGGGGATAGAAGCCTCTGCATGTATGCCACTATAGACATCACCACGCACAACTGAAGTCCAAGAAAGTCTTTACTGATGCTTTAAAAGAAATTGACTGCCTTTGAATACGTTCGCCTTGACAAATTTCTCACACTACTATATGCAAATTAAACAAGCGGTCGGAGAAAATCAGTCAAAACGTACCCTAGAAAAACCAACCAAAGATGGCAGAAAACGCAACGACAAGGAGACTGGACACCACGTGACTGGCATCCGCTGTAGTTGTCTGCGTATTGTTATCTGAAGCCTGTAATTATAATATTATATAGATAGACATAAAACATAATAATATATGTATATTTTTTAATGAATAATTATATATAAGTAATTAAGTAATTATGAATAATTATATATAAGTTATTAAATATTATATATTATGCTATACAATGATTCATGTCATGTATAATTGTATTTGTAGGCTTATACGGGATTGTACACGTGTGTTCTGCTTTACCTGACTCTGTCCTGCAAAGGCGTGCCAATTAAAGACTGCAGGTAGATCGCTAATTGATACTAATGAAGCTGAAGTCGACAAATTGACACGCGTGAAATGAAGGTTATTAAGTGAGAATAAATATTAACAGTATGAATTATCTGTTATATCATAATATATATGTATGTATGGTACAGTGTGGATGTATATGCTCATTTATATAGCGCTCCGGCATGGCTACCTAGGAATCAATAAACAAAAAATGATTAAATTGTCGGAGGGTTGGGAGCATGTATGTTGGGGATAGTTCGTAATCGTAACCCACATTGAATCCGTGTATGCCTACAAGATTCTACCAAACAGTGAACAACATGCAAATACAGAAGTTGGGGGGGGGAGAGTTCAATATCTCAGTTTAAGCCCTTCCAGTTCATTCTCAACTATTATGTATGTATGTATTTCTGTACCGCCTCTTAAAGTCCACTACTACTCAGAGGCATTATTATTAGGCATTATGTTAGGCATTCTCAACTATTTCATTAGGCATTAAGTTAAACTCTGAAATGCAACTTCAGTTGTTCATTAATCATTAGAATAATTATCTTCCTTGTCACGGTTATCCAAATATTTCACCATGTATGAGATTCATGATCTTTCAGAGAAACGGTCGTCTGACCAGAGCATCCTTTAAGAATATATTTTGTCACTGCATGTGTGTTATAATATGATGTCAACTTCGGATGCTCAAATCAAATCAAATCAAATCAATTTATTCGGCGACCAAGCAAAAAAAACAAATCACAAACGGTTTGGTTAACAAGCAAGTTTATGGTCACCCAGGAGACCCAAAAGGGGCTGAGGGCCCCGCAAGCCAGGGCCACCTGGCAGATGCTAGCTGCGTTTATGACCATTTCAATCAATCAAAGCCAGGCCGTGCGAACGAAAACAGTTTTATTTTGGTCTGACCATCAGCTGTAAGAATGGTCTTGCAACGAAGCAGCGATTTCTGAAGATGACGGGGTAAACCTTTACTTGGTTCAGTCTGTCAGGCTTTATTCGCTATAGAATGCCTCACTTAGATTTGGCAGCTGTTCTACAGCTTCGAAACATACAGGAGCAAATCTTGCCACTAGAGTATTGACGAAGCCAGGAAGAGTGCCTCTGAGTAGGTTCCTATAAGGGGCGCTATATAAATTTTCGAAATGAATGAATGAATTCCATTGGACGGAAAGATACACACATTTCATCGAACTATATATAATTTCGCATTTAAAACAAATTGAAATTTCGTGGGTTTGAACCCGTAACCCCGCTCAACCACCCTTCAATATGTTCATGCACTAAAGTGCTCCGGTCTACGCCATGGAAAATAGATTACATCGGTGATATGGTATCTCGAGCAGACATTTGTTTGACAAGCACATCATTGTAGCTAGTAACATTGCAACATATTGTAGACAAGAAGAGAAACAGTATAATTGTAGAGAGACGTACTGGCGATGACAGAGGAGACGTCGCTGTAGATCCGAGGGTGGATGGGGCATCGGCGCAGATGACGGTCGCTAGAAGGGCGATTCCGTAGCAGGTCAGGCAGAGCGTGGTCAGCCTCATAACGAACGTCGTCGCCATCATTCCGTCTTTTCCTACTCGTCTGGTGGTCAATCGCATTCTATAGAAGCCTTCCTCTCTCGTCACTAGAGCTACAGTGTATGAAGAGAGTCAGCGCCCAAATGACACACACACACGCAAAGAGCAGCGTATGTCGCTCTAGACAACGTATAGTCTTCTGCAGCAGCAGCAGCAGCAGCAGAAGCAACCGACTGGCCTCGTCCCAGACTGCGATGCCTTCCGGTCAAGCAGACTGACCAGCGACGCTCGCTGTGTGTATGTGCGTGTGTGCCTACTCTCACCCGGCTAGGCTGCAACGGCCAGCGGCGACGCTTGTCCTGTCCCTTCCTATTCTGTCTCTGTGTCTGAGTCTGTATCTGTGTCTGTCTCTGTTTCTATCTCTGTCTCTGTTTCTGCTTCTGTTTGTCTTACACTTCTGTCGCTTTCTGTCTGTCTGTATCTGATTCTGTTTGTGTCTCTCTATCTCCCTCTTCTGTCACTCTCTGTTTCCGTCTTTGTCTCTGTCTCCATCCGTGTCTGTCTCTGCCTCTGTCTGTATCTGATTCTGTTTGTGTTTCTCGATCTCCCTTTTCTGTCACTCTCTGTTTCCGTCTTTGTCTCTGTCTCTCTCCGTGTCTGTCTCTGCCTCTGTCTTTCTATTTGGATAACTATTCTGTCTGTCTGTCTATCTGTCTGTATGCTGCTTCTTCTCTCTGGTGTTTTCTCTCTCTTCTGCCGGTGATTCGCAGTCCAGGTATGGAGCACCGAGTCTCTCAAAATTGAAGCCAGTGACACGTCTTATCGTTTATATCCAGATTCTCTTTCATACTTGCATTCATAGTATCTATATATCCATTCATTCATCCATCCATCCATCCATCATCCGTTCATCCATCCATCCATCATCCGTTCATCCATCCATCCATTCATCCATCCATCTATCTATACTTATATCGCGCCATCAACTATTCAAAAAATCTGTTCAGAATTTCTTTTTTGATCTAGGCCTAGTAAGAAAGATATTTCTAGTGTTACGGAGACCTTATAGTAGATAACGGGACTCATGAATCCTTAAAGGGTGCATGCGTCGATTTTTATTCACTGTCTTTGGAAACGTTACGAAATGTTCGGCCTTCCATGCCAGGATTTCCTGTAACATCGAATACAATAAGCCGGATAATTACAATATGGCCGTTCCCGCCAAACTCTCCTTCTCCATCCCCAGCATCAGCAGCCCGCATCACCATCACTACGATGAACAGCAGCAGCAGCAGCAGCAGTATGGCTGGCACCAGCGCTTTCGTGTACGACTGTGCGTACGCCCTCGGCGTGCAGTGGTCGCTTGGGTAAACTGTGCGGAGGAAGGAGACGCGAAATGAAGGGGAATCTGGTTTATACGCAGCCAACGTACACAGAGACAGCGTACAACTACAGACAGAGAGTATGCAAGGAGTGACTCAATGCTGGACAGACAGAAGGACAGAAGCAGATGAATGAAGAGCCAAGGGACGAATGGATAGATGGACGAACAGATAGCTTGATAGGTTGGTTGATGGATGGATGAACTAATGAACTAATTGATGACTAAACCAATTATTGAATGAATCAGTAGATTGGTTCGCAACTGACTCGATGGATGGATTGATGGATCGATGGATGAATGGATGGATGAATGGATGGATCGATAAATGGAGGGTGAATGGATGGGTGGATAAATTTGTGGATAAATTGGTGGATGGATAAATGGAAGAATAAATGGATGGATGGATGGCAAAACGGATGGATGGATGATAAATGGGTGAATGGATGGATGAATGGATGGATAGATGTATGAATGATAAGTGGACGGATGGACGAATGGATGGATACATGGTAAGATGTACGGATGAATGGGTAAATTGATGTATGGATAAAGGGATGGGTGACTGGATAGATGGATAAATGGATGAATGGATGAATAGACGGATGGATGGATGTACGGTTACTGCCGGCAAGGGTTAAATGAAAGGAGAAATAGAGGTCGAGGAGGATGCTGGGACTGGTGGGTGTGGAGGTGGTGGCGGTGGTGGTGGTGGTGGGGGGGGTGGTGGTGGGCGGGGGGGTTGGTGGTGGTGGTGGTGGTGGTGGAGGGCTTCTGTCATTTGGTGGACTTAACCATCGATCGATTGAACGGGAACCAAAAAGCACTCGACTCTGATGAGATGAGATACTAAGAGCGAAACACAAGTGACCTCTTACTCCTCGACCTCGTTCCTCTCTGCTTACCTGTCTCTCTCTCTGTCTCTCTGTCTCTCTCTATGTCTCTGTCACTCTCTGGCTCTGTCTCTCTCTCTCTGTTTCTGCATCTGCTTCACCTGTTCCTCCCAATCTGAAATCCCTCTTCCTCATCCAACGCTTTCGTTCATCATTCCATTTGCTCTTACTCATCATCTCTCCCATCCCTCCTTCTGTCCCTCTATTCACCTCCCTCTGCATCCGTCTGTGTCTCTGTCTGTCTGTCTATCTGCCTGACTATGTCTCTCGCCATTATCTCTTTCCGTTCTTAGTCATCTTTGTCTCCTGCTGTTTCCATTGATTGTCTTCCTGTTTCATGATTTCCATCATTCTCCTATTAAGTTCTGTCCTCTTACATGGTCTGTCTGTCCTTCCATCCATCTGTCTAGCTGTCTGTCTATGTCGCTTTGCAATCCTCTGACTGTTTCTTGATTTTCTCCATTTCTTTGCTTTCTCCATAGTTACCTCTTCTTCTTCTCATTGTCCTCGTGCACCATCTTTTCCTCCTACTTCCCTTGCTTATCCTCTCCGCTCTCTTTCTCTTAGTCCTCTTTGTAATTCTTCATTTCCCCATTATCGATGTCTTCTACTTTTCCTCGTCCTCCTTTTCCTCTTCTATCTCTTTATCCTCTTCTTTCTCTTCGTTCATCTCGTTTTTTTCGTTTTCCTTCTCCTCTTCCTCTCTCTCTTCCTCCTTCTCTTTTCCTATTTTTCCTCTTGTTCTTCCTCTTCCACCTTTTCCCCTTGGCCTTTTCCTCTTGTTCTTCCTCTCTGTTCTCTTCCACCTTTTCCTTCTCCTCCATCTATTTTCCTCTTCTTCCTCCTCTTCCTTCTTCACCTCGTATTTTTCGTTTTCCTTCTCCTCTTCCTCTCCCTCTCCCTCTTCCTCCTTCTCTTTTCCTATTTTTCCTCTTGTTCCTCCTCTTCCAGATTTTCCCCTTGTCCTTTTCCTCTTGTTCTTCCTCTCAGTTCTCTTCCACCTTTCCTTCTCCTCCATCTATTTTCCTCTTCTTCCTCCTCTTCCTTCTTTTCCTTCTTCCTTTCTCTTTCTCTTTTCCTCGCCCTCTTCTCTCTCCCTCCTCGTCCTATTCCTCGTGACCCTTCTTCTCCTGCTCCTACTCCTCCATCCCATCCTCTATAGACTGCCTCTGTCTCTTATTCTTCTGCCCCTTGCTTCTCATGTTTCGGACACACTCCCATCTAATTTGTCTGCTCTGATGACAACTATAAAACAAGCCACCGCCGACGTTAAAGCAACATTGCAGACCTACTGCAGGTGGCGCTTGCTCATTTGTCCGTTCCTCCGTGCGTCTGTTTGTCTGTCTGCCTGTCGCTTCATCTGTGTCGTTGCATCTGTGTGCGTGTCGATCAGTTGGGCAGCAGCAGCGATGGTCTTATTGGAGACTCATCTTATTATGCGTCCGTGGAAACATCGTCGATCAAACGAGGATTCTGTCACTGAAACAGAAACGAATTACTGGATGGACGGAAGAGTAGCCTAGATGGATGGATGGATGGATGGATGAATACACGGATGTAGCCTATGGATGAATTAATGGACTGATTGATGGATGGGTAACTTAATGCAGTGGTTCTCAACCTTTTGGGACTCATGGACCACTTAGAAAGTTTTGGTTTTCGCCGCAAAATCTTTGACGGCCTCTTTTTAGTCATTCGCCAAAATTTCAAAAAAATGTTGCCTATTTACGCCTCCACCCAAAAAAAGTGATTACCTTTTTAGTCATTCACCACATGCTTCTAATTTTCAGACTTTTTCCAATAGTCAATACCGGCATTTTAACGTAATTTCGTTGCCTTTCAAATGCGAATAAACATAAAACGTTCACTTAAAAAATTCCTTTGAAATATTTTTTTCTACAACCTGCTCCCGGACCACACGTTGAGAACTGCTGACTTAATGTAATGTATGTGTGGATGGCTTAATGCACAGATGGATGGATGGATGAATGGATAGATACATAACTTAATGCACAGATGGATGGATGGATGGATAACTTACTGCACAGGTGGATAGATGAATCGATAGCTTAGTGCACAGATGGATAGATGAATTGATAGCTTAGTTCACGGATGGATGGGTGGATAATTTAATGCACAGATGGATTGATAATAGATGGCTTTAAGGCATGGAAGAAGGATTAATGGATGGATGGATTACAGTATGGAAGAAGATAGAATGGATGGATGGTCGGACGCACGGTTCAGCTTGAAAGTCTGATATTTACACTGTGTCGGGATGAAAAGTAGAACACTAGATGTTTGTCAATAACTCCTTGAAAACTAAAACAAAACCTACAACAGTTTATGTGCAGTATCCTACACCGTTTTTCAATAAGCCTGCCCAAATATGACTTAACTTGACGCAGCACAAGCAACTATATTGAATATTACAGAACATCGGGTGAAATTTAGAGTTTCCAACACATGCACAAGTCTTACTCGGTCGCTGTCGACGTCGTCATCGATGACATCGTTGTAATACGTCTTTTGTTTTGGTGTAAACAGCAAAATTTAATAAGCGTGGTGTTTACAATAGAAGATACAGTTTTGATTATTGCGGATGGAAAATTAATGTTCCTTATGGTGAGAAAGGTTTCTGAATGAATTTCGTCTGTCGTCTTTGAAAAAGCTGAGGAAGAAGATTGATGCGTTTATGCTGCGCAGTGGCGGCTGGAACATGCAAGAAGCATGTTCCTGCTGAATGTCTCCTGAAAACGCGTTCACACTTCTCGAAGTCATTAATGGTCTCAGTCGGTGTGTTAATCCTGGGGTGCACTGATTTTATCTTCATTGTCAGATTGCAGGGGAGATTGGGATTTGAAGACCGCTGTATAAGCCTAATACGACATCATTGACATCATTCCAATTTTGAGTACTAAATCTCAAACGTTCATAACTTTGACAAACTCATCAATATTTTAAAACGGTTTTAGGATTTCGTGATAATATGGCTACTGATGATGTCTGTAAAATTTCAACAAGTTCTAATAATTTTTACGGAGTTATGACACTATGTCTAGGGTTCTACTTTTTATCCGGACAAAGTGTATATTTTCTCATATATACCGTGATTTCTTTTTGTAGATGAAGTAGATAACAAGTCCAACAACAAAACACACAATGCTGATAATGGCTGCTGCTACCGGAGAAATACAACTCCAATCTGCAACAGAAAAATATCAGCAAAAATGAAAGCACTTGTTTGTATTACGCAAAGATCGATGACAAAAGTGATGAAGACAGATAAATGAAACAGAAACGAAATGCACCACAAACAATATATAAGACTATTAGAGATACTGAATGTAGTGTACACCGGGTATGTAAGAAGTTAATGTTGACTTCAGACAACATATACGGCAAGTTCGTTTTACATTACATTAACGACTTGGTGTTAAAGAGGCCTTAAATTTTGTGCATGTTTGATTCTGTGGTGCATAATAGTTTGGAGCTATAAATTATAGACAAAGCTCAATGTGAATATCTCATTATTTTGAACCTCAGATATGTCAAACTGTTTACAATGGTCCATTTAGTTTCAATAAAACAAAGTTTAGCTAGAATTATATATTTCCTATGCATGCAGTTATGCATGTATCTAAGTCTGTACTTACCTAAGTATGTACAATTGTACATATCTATGCAATGATAAGAACATGATGCAATAGCTTGCAATACAGAACAGAAATAGTGAATGATTTGCAATACCTTACCAGACCCAACATTTAAAGAGATGACATAAATAATATAAATTATACGAACAGACAATATTAATGTGTTGTGAGACCAGAACAATGAAAACACAATACCTGATAGACACGGAATCCAATGACAGCTGTGACCAGTTGTGACTGTAGTATTATAAATTGCCGTGCTGTTGAAATCTGCTAAGCAAATAAATCATTTTTCTGATTAATACAAGAGTCTTGCATCAGGCACACCAGTTTCATTTCTTCTAAATGAATTTCTCAGTCATTTTCAGTCATATTTTCATATATAAAGAAAAATTAGCTAAATTAAGGGAGTACAAGCACATGAAGAGAACAACATGCTTGCTCAAGCACACGTCGATGAAGAACCAGCTGTTTAGCACACATAAATCTTGCATGTATTAGGGCTTATTAGGTCAATTAGACTCATTAACCAAACCAGCTGCATCTGTTTTGTCTTCATAATTTTGAAGTTAGCTTAGCTAATTATTTCATTTACCAGACTAGTTAAGTCTGTTTTTCCTTCAGGTTTTGTTCTGTTGTCTTGTGTTGAATTGCGTGAATGTGAATTAGTAGCCATCTCATTGCTGGAAATCTAATTCGGTAACCCTAATTAAGGGATTTTGGATATATGCCGTTTGCACCCCGTTTTGATGAACTGTTTTATTTATGCGTAATTTGTTTTTGTGAAATGAGAGCAATAAGCAAAGTAGTATTTAACCAGTTTGAACAAGAAGTCATTTCTGTTAATTATTCTTATTATTATTAATCACCATAATTACACACATCCATACATACATAATGGACCATTGGACCTGCTTACAATAGATACATACAAGCATTTACATGTCGCTACAACAACTCTACCTTGTTTCCCGGTTGAAATGTTGATAGCATCAAAAGTGAATTCTTTGAAATCGTCATATGCTACAAAATATAAATAATAACCAATGTACACAAAACAGCAGATACTAGAGTCATTCAACACATGGTCGCTTCCCAACCACGCGATTAACTGTATCACAATTGTACCCGAATTGCCTTACACTGGCAGGACTCCATAACAATAGTATTAATGCTGATTTTAATGATGGGGTCACTTAAGCAACCAAGTGCAGACATTGTGTCCGCTAAAATATAGTTTCTCTGCGTTTACGGTTAACTTCATTCACATTAGTGAACAGTGCCACTGAACATAATTACACCGTACACACCAGTCTATCCTGATGAGAAACAAATTCTTAACCTTAGAGGATTAACAAGTCTATGCGGTAGTGCAGTAACCCAACACAAATACATGACATCTATACAACTGCAGAAAATAGTAAGTTAACTCAATCAAATAATTACCTTTAGGTAAACGCATTTTCCAGTCTGGAATACAGATCTCTTGGTAAGATGACTTGCGTATAAATCCTTTATCACAGATGCAGACATTGTCATTGGTTGCATTACACATATCAACTCTGTGCGAATGGGGATAACAAGTCTGTAACGAATTAACAAGCGGAAAAAAAGACACAATGTCATTGAATCAATAATCAATAATGTTATTTATAAAATAGCTTCATGAGACGTTCTCCAGTGATTCAGTCTTCTTTAATATGCACTTCTGAACAGGATATGTGTCAGCCACAGCACATTATTGTATATCCTGAACATCAAACTTCTACAAACGTTGTGTAATATGGCAATTGACATTGTTAACACTTTGCTGTAGGCCTATGCTGCTCATTGCTCAATGTACAGTGCATCTCATCTCGTGTACAGTTGAAAAAATTGAAAAATATGCACTCCACTCATTTTTTAAATTAATATAGCGCCTCTTCAAGAAACCTACTCAGAGGTGTTCTCATTGCTAGACAAGGATATAGTATGCGGTTGCCTACCTTTATGCTCTCTCTCTGTTTCCTGTCTGGCTTCCTCTGAGTCTCTCCTCTTCATTCACTTTCCTCAAAACTTAGCTCTTCGCTCATGGCCTTGCACAGTGCACACCGAATGGATACCCTACAGGACGCGCTAGATAAATGCTTAGATACATTGCCAATAGAATTCTTTCTTAGCACAAACCTCTGCATGGGTTGTGTTTTTTTGTAAAGAAATTCCATACACAAGTTTCTGTAAATAATACTTAATCGCTTACCAATTAAAGCAATTACACTTCAAAATTTGATTTTAAATAATTTTTCTTGTTAGGCAATAAAATATTTAATTTGCAAGTTAAAAATGATATGTTGTATGACATCACAGCAATGTTGTTTCAAAAAATGGTTGAAAAAATCTAGCTAAGAGCACAGCACCGATAAACGACATAAATAAAATAAGACTGTAACACTGCAGATTTTTTATGGCTTATGATCCCACTGATGTTTTATAAGAAAACAAATAAATTTAAATAGTACAGCAGAAATGCAGTATGTTATACTAGTGCTATACAGTATACATATTATACTATATGGTGCTGTAACTGCCTTTATGCTAGCTGTCAATGCACCTTGTATACCTATGCGCCTTGTAGAACTCGCTGTTTAGAATGATCTCCCATTCTTTACATTTTTCTATGGTCTCCTTCAGACTTCTATTTGATCGGGTCTGGATCAGAAGTTCCTCTGAGTAGTGATCTTGAAGATGTGCAATATAAATTTATTTATTGACTGCATACCTAGGCCACTGACATTGACTCCTAAGTCCACTTGCTGTAGTGTACACCTACAAATAACCTGGTTGAATTAACTTCTCTACAGTACCAGTGTACCACTGATATGAAAATATCTAACAGATGTATAAACATATCCAAATTATACACATACCAAAGTGCATGGTGCACACAGTTCATTGAGACCAGCAACTGCATTGAAGGTGCCTGGGAGACAAGCGAAACAGCGATTCCAGGCTTCATTCAAGAATTCTCCAGCACTGCACAATGGTATCATTCTCAATTCTGAAAACAGAACATAACTCATTAAAAATATAATCTGCCCTGATCTAGAAACTTTGACAGCATCATTATCAAAATGCACAACCCATTACGTGATGGTCGCCTCTACGCAACGCAAATTTCAAAGTCGGTCCATGTTACACAGTCACCCAGTTGAGATCTACGATAGCTTCATAAAAGTATTGTATTGTATTTGACACAGACACAGGCACAGACAGGGAGACAGAAAAAGGGACAGAGAGAGGCATTGAGAGACCAGACCGATAAATAGGGAGATCTAAAGGAACAGAAATATAAATAAAGAGAAGACAGAAAAGAGATGAATGGGGAAAGTAGAGACAAAGAGACATTGCACGTGACAGTCATGTTGGACAGAGAGACAGAGGAAGAGAAAGAGGAGAAAGAGACAGAAAGGTTAGGAAATCTATATTTGCCTTCCACTCTTTCTCCTTCCCTCTGTTCCTCCTAATGTATAGCTAGAACTCTCATCTAAACATACAGGCAATAAGGGTTTCTGCAATTCAAGTTTTCTGCGTTATGGTCTATCTTTATAAAACAATTTCGGTGATAATTTCCTTTTGGCGATTAGGATTTCGACGTTTCTATGGCACCTTATAGAAATTATGCTCGCTAAAACGCGCCTGTACTGGACAAACTTGATTAGCTTTACAAACTAGATGCTGATAAGGAAATAATTAAATCCTTATAGCTCAGATCCTTGCAAAACATGTCAATTAGTGGCACATCAAAGCCAACTATTATTTATGTCCTGCATGCAAATGGTGAGATTGTTGAGAAGGGAGCGAACATTTAGAAACGGAGTGCATGCATTTCTCGCTCACTGTAGCTTGTGTTGTTATCGCACGATAGGCTGTTCGTAGGTATTGTTGACCATGCAAACTTTTAAATCTACCTAGACCTAGATTAATCATTTACCTTTCATTTAGCGGCTCTTATTCTATTCGTCGTCAAGCGTTTATACTGTTTAAATCTTTTAATTTGTTGGGGAACGATAGTGTAGTGGTGAAGATCGCCGCCTTGCAACCGAAGGGTTGCAAGTTCGAATCCCATCCTCCGTGTATGTACCTTTCGCAAGTTCTTCACTGACAATTGCTCAAGCAAAAACAGCAAGAGCTAGAATAAGTCTACAACTATCCAAAGAATAACAGTAATTAGAACGTCATAGAACTGAAAGTCACTAATGAATATTATAGTATATATGGTACCGCGATAACTCGACTATCGACATTTCGTCTACTACACTTCGTCTACAGTCGTGCTGTAGTCGGGACCGCCTCTGAGTAGTAGTGGTCTATAAGAGACGCTATATAAATACACAAATACAATAGAACACAATGCAATACAATTATCAAAAGGGGGGCTGTGTAGGCCTGCGCCAGGACTGTCAAAATGTGAATCTTCGTGATGGTGTAGTTGCGCAGTGAAATACTGTACGTATCGAGGCCGTATCGTCGCGTATTCGTTTCGGACCCGAACCACACAAAAATTTTATGGACCATGAACGATTCCTTTACTCACAGGAAATAGTAGCACCGGCTCGTTAACTCAAAAACACCTCAGAATCAGTAGTCGGGACCGCCTCTAAGTGGTGGTGGTGATATGGGTGGTAGTAGTAGTATTAGACTTTTAAGAGACAGTATAAAAATTATGAATAAAAATTGAATACACTAAATTTTTATCTTACAAACAATCGGTTATTAGTTTAGTCATTAATTCATTCATTTGAGGAATTTGTGTAGCGCCCAATTAAAGAACCTAGCCAGAGACGCTCTGTCACTGAATGACTGTGAGAACTGCTATAAACAATTGCACACCTTCGTAAGTGGTACAGTGAGCAAATAAGAATCTGTAGAAGTTTACTTTTTTTAATTACGCTCCGCGTCATTTGCTTGCTATGTGTCGTTAGCTATGTTCGAACTCATTCGTTAATCATTCATTCATTCATTCATTCGTTCGTTCGTTCGTTAATTCAGTTATATAAAGAATATGTGTAGCCCCTTCAAGAGCCTACTCGGTCGCGCTGCCTATTCAACCACGGCAATACAATTCACATTTCACAGGTCTGAAGAAAGCAGCCATGCTATTTCTAGGCAACAGAAGTATCTCCAGTGGGAGCCCATCCCAGATGTAGCGGCCAACTTCAGAGAAAGCACGGCACTGCCGTTGAGTAGATGTGTTAGAGCAGTGGTCTCAAACACGCGGCCCGCGGGCCGCATGCGGCCCGTGGACTCGTATTTTGCGGCCCGTGACGTCCACCTG
>JAQFXW010002281.1:0-13327 GCA_034693945.1 Dendrobaena attemsi
TATTCAAAGGTTTAACGTCGTCGTATGGCAGCACAGGCCGTTGACGACAATTCACAATGTACAATAATATTTACATAGAATGCAAGTAACGTTAAATCAGTCATCCAATAGCAATATCTACTACGATATTGTCAGGTATTGCATCAGATATTAATCATTTACAATCAGCATATTAAATATTATTAAGTATCATTTCATTTCACAAAACATCATATCAGTCATCCTATATCATTAAATATCCTTCGCATCCGATCAGGTGTGCTTTTTTCTTCAGTTTAACGACAGCTTATGACAACAGAGGCCGTTGCCTTCGGTGCTAAAATTGGTGTAGCATATTTCAGCTTGATATTTGTCTTAATAGCTACAGCTATAATTATCATGATTGTATATACTACCAAGTACTATAAGGACTATTTGTACAAGTGCCGAAAGTATCGATTCCCTAAGATTTTATATGATCGGATGTAAGTTTTCTATGGTGTTTTATATTGGAACCATTCATCGAGGTCAATGTATAATTTCTTTGGAACCATTACACTTACGAATTCACATTCATCGTGTATAATTATTGCATCAAGGAAATCGTTTTGAATGGTGTTCAATTTAATTAATCATATTACCCATCAGTGATGTATGTATGTATGTATGTATGTATGTATGTATGTATGTACGTATGTACATACGTACATACGTAGGCTACATATGTACCTACGTACGTACGTGATTTTATCTTGCATGATAAGCAGTGACATGTAGGAAGAGTGACCAGATTGAAAGTCGCGTTGAGAGGAATATAGAATTTTAGTTTTAGTAATAACATTATTCAGGCATTCATTATTGTTTCATACATGGTTTCTTCAAAGAACTTCGAAAAGAATGGCAGAACTGAGATAGGCCTATGTAGTTGGACACTTCGTCTCTGGCTCCATTTTTGAAAATTGGGACTACCTTGGCGATTTTTAATGCTCTAGGGAAGACTCCCGTTTTGAACGAATAATTAATTAGTTCAGCTATAGAGGGAAAGCTATATTGGTAGGGATGATAACGCAATAATTGGGTCTATGTTGTCTACTCCTTTCGCGTGAGAAGGATGGATGGAACCACCAATGGCTATTATTTCCTCTGGTGAGGTTACGTTAAGCCCAAAGGACTCAGTCTGAGATGGGCCCATATATTCTTCAAACGAACTGGAAGAGTTTGAAATTTTTTGCTTAACTACTTTACGGCTATACCCGTAAAGTAGTTAAACTTACTAGCAATTGCCTTCGTATAGGGATAGAAGCCCCTGGCATGCAGTGCGTTGGGTCCCGTGAGAAAAGATAAGCTTTAAGACAACGGGCCAGTAGTGCCAGTTAAGATCGCGGAAAGAGTCAATGAAGAAAGGTCATTCCACAGCATTGGACAGATCGATGCATAAGCGCAATGCGGGGAAGTAGCAGTTCGAGAGCGAGGCACCAGAAGGTCGTAACGGCCTATAGAGCGGAGAGGGCACCAAGTATATCTACAGACAAGTATTACGATCGATAGTTTTATTTTCATTCATTGGGACTATACTCAGAGGTTTTGCCGGTAGGCCTATCGCATATCATTACGCCTATTATATATAGACCTATCGTCGATACTTTTATCCTAAAATTCACCGATACTAGCTCGATAGTCGATATACCAATACTTTTTCGCGTTTCACGAAAATAGTCAGCGATATGAGACCTTATGATCAGGGGCTTCCCTTCTATCCCCCAAGCAGCCGGGATTAAAAACCCATGACTTTCTATTTTCCCCCCTGAAAAATATTCTTCCATCCAATCCGACCAGTCTCCCCCCTATTTATGAAAATTATACATTATAAAATGTTCCCGTTGTTTTCTACTGGCCTACTATTGCTGCACTTGCGCCCGCTTGATGTAGGGATAGAAGCCTCTGGACCTGTTCAAATAGAGTAGGCCTACCTGAACTATCTCGACCGGAAAAAAGCGTTGAACTTGGTTAGGCCTAAGCATCAGATTTAATCTGTCCAATTGTATCGACGAATAAGTAAGTATCAGTAAGTATATCGTAGTTTGCCAGGCAATGATAAATAATTGTTGATTAATCTTAGGCCTACTATTGCTGCACGCCTGACCAATTTCTGAATCCCAGGATCACGGCTGTACATCTACAAATACATGTACCGTTCAAACAAACTTACTGTGTGAACATTGCAACACAGGCCTATTAAAGAAATTATGCATGTACAAGGTGGGCCAAAAAATGAACCCGTACGTCTCTTGACAATACTTCTGCCAAAAGTATGAATTCTTATATAGAATTATACAGACTAGAAGGCAATTCATATTTACATGTAACTTCCAAATTTCACCAATATATTTCAAACAGAGCAAAAGTTATTCAACATTTTGTGACGTCACTAGTTGATAATTGTCTCAAAAACGTTTAACAGTTTTGTGCTGATATTTCCGTCAAATGTTTAAATATTTTAATGCACCTTTACAAGTTTAAAGTTAAAGCCAATTCATATTTACATATCAATGTAGCGAAATCTGCACACACGCTCTGCGCTTGGATAGGCCCCTTGACTTGCCCTGCTGGTTCGGCCGTTGCTGGTATTGCAACGAACTTCACCCGCGCTGCTGGAGTGGAACTCGAACTCGTGCCGCCCAGATCTTCACTCTGAAGGACTCGAACTCGTGCCGCCGAACGTACACTGCGCGCATCCAGGAGCGCCCGAAAGCGACTCGATGCCCACAGGTGTATGGTTGAGGTCTGCCGGCGCCCGCGATGCCCGCCCCTGCCTAGTCTGACAAGAAGGAAGGCGGACACCAAAGAGTATTATTACAACTCTTTATTCATTCAGAATTAGTGGAAACCGGAAGGCCCAGAAATTCGTCTCCAATTGACGAAATACAAAGCCTTTTATAGGCGAACACTTACTCTAACACGGCATGCAAGTACGCATACTAATGAGGTTACAAAACATTCCAATCCTACAGCACAAGCATTCATACCACGTGACTAGTTTACCCTCGAAGGTCCCTAGCCTATCAGCGTAGCGCACAGATATTTCAATCCTAACAGTACACAGTTAATACACGGCAGCAAAGTCATTCGCACCACGTGACTAGTTCACTCTCCTAAAGCCTTTATGCATACTAATGACGTGCAGAATATCTCGATCCTAGCCTATCAATAAAGTTCAACATATTGCAGTCCTGGCGAAAGTTACTACAGCAGATCGCAATACTACAAGTTTGCCCAGTAATGAAACCTATCCATATCACGATCTAGGCTTCGACAGTCGAACAAATCATTCATATCACAAGTTTGCACATATCTCAATCGTAATAGGCGAGTTATATCACGGCAGGTCATTCATATCACACGCCATATATTCACGAAATCCATACATATCACGATTCCAACTACGCAGTCATTCTTAACACACACAGTCGTTCGTACCACGTGTTTGCATACTAATGACTCCACGCAGATCTCAATCCTGGCCTAACAGTTTGCAGCGTGGAGCGCCCCAGCCAATCAGCGAGCAGAACCACTAAAACAGCCTTGCAACGTCAATAATCGCTGCAAGTTCCTGGAGGGTATATCCAGCTATAAACTCGCGCGGGCGCGTGCGACGGACCCTCAGTTTCTTACCAAAAGCGCGAGCGCGGGGGACGGACTATATAAGGATACCCGTAACGTTAAGCGATAGGCTTATTTAAGCAGCGGTTGATGCAAATTCTGTCACAATACTATTTTGTAATCTCTGTTCTGTGAATAATGAATTAAACATGCGTTCCAACAATATTTAGCTTTGTAACTTCAGACTTCAGTTGAATCGTCTCAACGCAACACTGCAGTGTGCCATCTGCAGACGATCAGTTGGGCATGGCAAAAACCCGGACAAAAGCCATATTTCTGGAAAGCCGCCCGGACGCCCGGACAGGGCACTAAAAAGAGGACATGTCCGGGGAAACCCGGACGCATGGTAACCCTAGGTACATGTATATGCGACGGCGGCGACCGCCATTTCCAGTTTACGGTCATTTGGTTCAATTAATAATAATAGGCCTATAAATAACGACCAGCGATTACCAGGCCTACGATGAAAATGAAAATGAAGCCCAAAGCGAGATAAATATTAGGAAATAATTATAATTTGATGCCAAATGGAGTGCATTCTGAGCTCCTAGGCCTATTTCCTTTCAATTTGTCAATGCTGTTTTGACCCTTCGACTATAATTGGGGTTTAAAATGTCCCCAAACGTCTTCGAGTAGTGCTGCACATGGTTTAAAGTAATATCCCAAGGCGAGGGTCTGGGACTGAGCCCCAGAAGCCAGCGGAATTTGATTAAAAAAACTCATTTCCAAGTGTAAACTAAGGAAGACGATGACTTCTAGGCTAAAAAAATTTCCATATGTGAATAACTTCAAAAACAATAAGCTGATGACCATTTTTTAAAAGTCATTACTCGTACTTCTCAATGAAAATCCTCTACACGCTCCGGAATTACTTACTTCATCACCTTTTCTCCATATTTTTAGAGGGCCAACGAACTTAGGGGTACAGAAGCTGACCCCCAACACATTTTTGCTCACTTAACTGGGGGTGTCAGACAAGTAACTGGGGGTCCAACCCCCACCCCCAGCACCCCCATCAAATAGGACCCTGGTTTATTTTCAGCAAGCATCGAAGCTATTGAAGAAACGACTACGTTTGATTGGCTGCTAGAGTCCCTATTGCCAGTTATCATGTGTTCTTTCGTAAAATGCTACCTGGGCCATTTGGTGCCATTGCTCACTTGATCAAAGGCCTCAGAATTTCGGAATCACGGATTTATTATTGAAATGAGGAATCGCGGTATTAATAAATGGTCTGGTCGTTTCTTGATTAATTTTACAACCAGTGTTTCATGGATGCGTGTATTTCTACATGTATACCCCTTGTAAGTTCTATAACGTTTTCATCAGTCATCTCGTTTTTAGGTTCACTGCAACACTAAAAGGTCTAAACTGCATCGTAACTCGTTACTCGAGCTCGTCGAAGAAATGATTATTTCAAACGAAATATAAGCCTACAAAACTAATTTCAAGCTTCCTCTTTCACCAAGAAATCTAGGCTACTACAAGAAAATAATAGTGATTTAAACTCTGGTCGATCCGTTTCCAGATAGTGTTTATTTCCGTGAGAATTTTCATGACGCTACCTATATCTTTGTGGGGCGTGGTAATGTAGTGGTAAAGGTCGCCGCCTTAAAACCGAAATTTTCATGTTTATTAAGTTCTATTATGAAAGGAAAACTGCGTAAGAACCTTAAACAAGTCCTTCACTCAATTGAGGCGTTCCCGCGTGTTAACTCCAACACAGACACAGTTACACACATCCCCGCGCTGTTATTGAGACCGCCTCTGAGTAGTACTTGAAGGAGCGGTGTAGATATATATTAATAAATAAATAAATAAAATAAAATAAATCTTCTGCAGGTGCTGAGAGATCATTCAGTAACCAGAAAGGAACGAATCTAACTCGGTTCCATAATTGCTCAGCAGTGTATTTTAATGTTAAGCAATACTTTTGATATCGCTATAACTTTCAATTATCTAAGCATTATTGATAAATCGTGGTTTTGAAGATGCAAACTCGATGATTTGAACCTTTCTATTGAGCTTTTTATATATGAAAAAGGCATTGAAGACAATTTGTGGCTCTGGGCTTCCAAATCCTGTCCTAGGCCCTGATATCATTATCTAAATACTAGCTGTAACCTGTAAAAGATTACGGGCTGTTTTAATGTGAATAATAGCGCGACCTTTGGCGTTCTCCCAATGATGTGTATCATAGGCGTTCGCCAACACGTGATTTCGCGCTGAGTGCGTTATTTGAGCTCGCTCAATGATGTGTAATATGGGTGCTGGCGAAAAATTGCTCTAGCTCCGAGAGCGTTATTTCCGGTCGATCGATCGATTGTTAAGCGAATTATGTTTGTTGATGAATTACCTTTGAGTCTGTGATTCCCCCTGCGATCTCTCCTGGGTTATCTCCCTCAGTGAATTTCCCCCAGTGATTTCCCCCGTTGATCCACCCCAATCACTTATGCATAATATTGTTAACATTATCAGGTAAAGGATCAGATTAGCTTAATTAATAAATTCGTCAGGTATCAGTACATCATTTAATTTCTAAACTGTATTCCGACTTCCTAATTTAAAAAACAACATTGTCATCCTGATTATCAGTCTTTTTTAATATCAACTTTTTTATTCGCATTCCGCTTCCATTCTATAATCAACATTTTCCATCCGGGATGCACGATTTGCATCGTCTCAGCGTATTACCGTTTCGGTTTCCCTAACAATTTTTTCATCCTACATTCCACTTCTAATTTAATTATCGACAGCTTCATTATTCATCCCGCTTCTGTATAATTTCAGCAGTTTAATCTCTTATTCCAATTCTTTTCTTAAGATTCAATTCAAGGTTCTCGTTCTAGCGATTCAATCCCATGTGGGATGATTATGGGTCTTTACCCTTTAAGGTAATTAGCAATCTAAATAGGCCCTATAGACCTATAGGCTACGCTGTTCTCATAATTACGACGCTAAACTTTACTTTTACCTTAACGTTTTTGTATTTCATCCAGTTTCTTATTTTAATTTGAACATTTTCATCACTTGTCCTTCTTATTTAAATATTATACCCTAATATTTTAATCTTTAATCGCGCTTCTTATTTTATTATTAATATTTTAATTTTTCATCCCGCCTCTTATTTTAATATTAATATTTTAATCTTTCATCCCACTTCTTATTTTAATATTGATATTTTAATTTATCATCCCGCTTCTTATTTTAATATTAATATTTTAATCTTTCAACCCGCTTCCCATTTCAATATTCATATTTTAATCTTTCATCCAGTTTCATATCTTAATGCGAACATTTACATCCTTTCAACAACGAAATCGTCGTGTGTGATAATCGATGCGGACGGAAGTGACCGTATGGAGATCATCTGGAGTAAATTGCTGAGGTGAGATCTTCAGGGGACATCACCGAAGGGGAAATTACGGAGGTAGGCTATTACCGGGGGAAATCACCTAGACCCATTTAAACCATCTAAAAACAGTGAGTGGCGTCACTGAAAGTTAACTAACTTTTTTTGTTTGAAATATTTTCGTGAAATTTAGCAATTGTACGTAAATACGTACATGTATTGCCTTTCCGCTTTTATACTTTCATTTTTAAATTTAATTGATTAGTTGGAGGACAGTATTGATAACCAACAACGACATTGGCTTCAGCAGCATTATAAAATTTTCAGGCTACCAATAATCGCGTTAAAAATTTGTCCGAGTGTGACTGCAAAGTTAAATTATGAAAACTATAGAAATTATGATGAAGAATAGGTCTATCTAACCTCACGTTTCCGCTGTACGATCGAGTTGCGTTGTGGGGCAAAATTAATATTTGCTACTTCGTTCTTACAGACACTTTGTAATATCGACATGCATACACTGTATAATAGGCCTATTTTATGTTGCGGACTTAATCTGTTCCGTTTCTTGATACTTTGCGATAAAGCAGGCTGAACCTGCATAGCAATGAATGTAGGCCTACGCTAATTCGCAGCTGCCAATAATTACACTGCAAGTGACTGACTGCGTGGCAGCTGACAAAGTGAGCCGTAACTTCTGTTTCACAACTCGGACTACTACGGACTAGTGCAGTAGCGTGTATAGTCCTACGATTTCCTTCCGTTATAATTTAAAAGTCAATTAGGCCTAAGTGAATTGTACCAGGCTCTAGACTAACTGCGTCTGTCTTTCCCTCTGGTTCTGTCATTGCTTTGTAGTTAGTTAAGCCTTGTTAAGGTAATGTTTTTCCATTTTACAAGATCAGCTGAATCTATCATGTTCTGATTTTATTTTGTCTTGTGTTGAATTGTGTATGCTAATTAGTGTCCGTTCTCACTCATCATCACCAGCCTACTCCTACATGTACATGTACGTGGGGAGCGTAGCACGATGGAACCCATCACTTATTAAGCTAAGGTGTCCCATTCAGCTCGCCACACTGCCGTGGTAAGATCAAGGTGGTTGATCGGTCGCAGTTGACTTGCCGTTGTGCCAGGTTGAACCCAGCATGCGCCTCAGCATAGTTCAACGGGCGTTGCCGTTGGGTACATGTACGTCTGTGCACCTCTTCCGCCATCCGTTGACAGGGACCCCGCTGCTGCTCATGGTCCCAAGTTTTCAGGTTAACCCATAACCGGATGCAGCTGAACGTCATGCCCTGGACTCGCTGCTTGTAGCGTAATTAGGTAGCCCTAATATTAATCGGAGCAGTGTTCCTATTGGGTATATGCCAGTGGCGTCACTAGAGTGGGTGTCACCCGGTGCAGTAACTCGTGGTGTCATATCGATTATGACTTACCAGATCACAGAATAGTTGGTGATACTTTTACTCTAAATGCTAATAGTAAACCTTAGACGTATCTTCTGCACATCACTGAACGTAATGGTGATGGTAGTGATATAAACAAATACATGTACGCCTGGCGGAATTAAAATAACAACTATGAACATTCTTCAAAAATCATTTTCCAGAGCATCAATTTCAGGTGAAATTTGGCAGCTTGTGTCTTTCTCTTCACTTATAAGGCGACAGAATAGTTGGTGATGATTTTGTTATAAATGTTAATAGTAGGCCTTATTCGTAATTTCTGTACAACACTGAACGTAATGGTGATGGTAGTGATACAAACAATTAGGCCTGGCGGAATTAAGACAACAATAATGTACATTAAAAATCATTTTCCAAAGCAGCAATTTCATAATTTAAAAGTAATTTATCAAAGATCAATTTGTGTTTGAACTATTGAAAGCAACGAAGATGTCTGTACAGCCTTTAGCAAGGCCTTACTATAAGATAGGCCTAATGTTAAAAATCCTAATAACTAAATACATGTACTGCAGCTCAATAACTTAGCCTGCAGCAATGTGAAATAATGTCAATGCCATAGGCCTTGTGAGAAATATTTTCAAAATAGGTGAAATTTAGCAGCTTTTGTATTTAACATTGTAATATAGTAATAAATAGCTTCAGCAATCCGGATATCAATAAAAAAAACATAACAATGAATTGATGCTTTTCAACTTTACATAGTGCAAGAAACAGGAGCAAGACAACAAGCTCTAAAGCCAATCAATTGATCTCAGATTGTACGTTGTTAAGTGTCAGGTTGAACAATTTCTCTCATCTGAAGATACAGCGATCTTCAGAAATAAGTTTGGATCAGTGACAGATTTTGGAGACTATAGGCCTATATGAATTCCCCGATGTCCCAATGCGCTCTGAACTCTGAGGCACTGAACATTCAGTATTCAATTCAAGGTTCACGTTCTAGCGATTCAATCTCATGTGGGATGATTATGGGTCTTTACCCTTTAAGGTAATTAGCAATCTAAATAGGCCCTACAGACCTATAGGCTACGCTGTTCTCATTCTGCACTGCATTATATAATATACGACCTCTTCATTCCTATCGCTGCCCCCTTCTGTTTCCCAAGTCCACAATATAATGGTTAAGTCTCAATTTTTTGTCAGCATTGATCCCTCTCTGTAATCTCAATCTGTATTTTCTACAGATTGATCTGCTGTTTTAGATGTCTTCTCAACCTTGATATTTATATCCTAAATTTACTCTTAAGGTAGTTCAGCACCGTCCAATTTGAAATGGACAACTTTATTGTCCTTTAACTCCTTGTCAGTGACAGATAATACGAATCTATTTAATTGAAAATGCCTCTAGATCAATAAAAAGAAAAACTGTCTAACAGGTTAATTGAATGTCGAACTTTTGTTAACGTAAACGTTAGAAAACCGCTTAACTAATCGTGCTAACAGAGCACTGTTAGAAGGCTGTGCCAAATGTGCTAATCTATGATCATAGAAAGTGTTGCAGCTGTTTCTTAAATCATGGTAACCCAGGTGCAAGAAGAATGGCCAATGGGAGTGTACAATGTAGGCCTATTCCATACTGAAAAACAAATGCTCTTATAATTTTGTGCGAGCAGATGTTCTATAATGCGTGAGACCTGGTGAATTATTTAAGACACGAGGCAAAAGTTTCCTTTCATAATAAGATTTATTAAACATGAAAATTGAAATCTGGAACTTGTTTATGAAGGCAAATTCTAAGATTCTATAGCTAAGGAAACACTGGTCAGTATTCAAATGCAGTTTTCTAGAAACAGTAATGTACATGCATGCATGTAAGCTTGCGTGTGTAAATAGCCTATTTATGTTCTTCACTCACAATTGCTCGTGGCGCTTCAGTACATGTATGCGTGTACCGGTATCTATGTTTGAATGTTTTTATGGAAACTGTGCATGCAATATGTATCATGCTGAGATTATAAGATATTACAGTATGCCTAATAGTCAGGTCATGAGTTTTAAAATGCTAATTGAAGCTTTTTGTTCTCTGCTTCCTGTTTCATTTCTAAATCGCCGTATGTATATGAAAGAGGAAGGAACATCATTATTATTGTACATTTTGTCATAACGCTCCCAGTATTAAGAGTAGCACTGTTCATGTTCGCTAAATTTAGGCCTAGGCCTATTAGCTCGTCACAATTAGGCACCTACGCCCCTACGCTCGCTCCCGCCATATTAGGCATAAATCGATAGACAGCTTGTATTTAACATTTGTGGAGGTCTCAATGGAAGTTTTTAGTATCAATGCGATTAACTGCCAGCGACGGTGCATGGCAAGGCGACATATCCGCGATTTCCAGAGAAGAAACAGCCGTTGCTCTTGGCAACATGCAATTTGCTGCAGGCATTTGGCCTTAATTAAGTTCTGAGTCTGCCAGTAGGCCTACATGTTACAGTTGAGCAAATCAATAATCCATGTTCTTTCAAATTAATTTCTGTTATTTATTAAAACATCAATAACAAAATTGTGGGGCGCGGTAGTGTAGTGGTGAAGGTCGCCGCCTTTCAACCGAAGGGTTACAGGTTCGAATCCCACCCGCCGCGTAAGGATTTTGAGCAAGTTCCTCACTCACAATTGCTCATTGCGCTTCGGCGTGTAAACTCCGACACACTTCGGGGTTGTAGTGGGGACCGCCTCTGAGTAGTAGGAGACTTGAAGGGGCGGTATAGAAATGTGTGAATAAATAAATCAACATTTATTAAAATATCAATAAACCACATTTACTTTGCAGAACACAGACTCGTGAATCATGTCAGACATGTTCGTCCGAACTTAAACATTTAATTATTTATTCCTTAGTTTATTATTCAGTACTTTACTTAGGCCTACACGTAGGCTAACTGTTATCCTATTTAACACAAAGCTGGAAGTACTTGTAAACTGGAGCTGATTTAATGCATCACCAACAGGAAATCAGAATTGCTCTCTAGCCTATATCAAATTTCGTTCCGAATTTGTTATCAACAATAATTAACAGAGAAAAAATATCAAACCGTCCGACATTATGATGATTTTCGTCGAAATTTACTCAATTTTACAGTATAAACGATGAAATACTATAATTTAGATAACATTTCGATCACACTGTAGGTCGATTACTACCAATTCTGATTAATCTCGGTCAAAATTGAGGGGAGAATGTCGTGCATTGGGTCAATTTTTACATTTTCATTCATAAGATTGGTATTAGTTGTAGTACTATTTTATTATTGACATTATCCGAAAGAGCGACATTCCAGGAATCAAATAGGCCCAGAATGGTTATATTGCAGTTATCGTGCAAGATTAACCCCGTGAATTTTGATAATTTTTCTCACCCGGCAAAAGTGTCCCAATGCAGGCCACTGTGTGGAGCATTTGGTCAAACCTTGCTGAAATCCTGTGTAATAGAGCGAAAGAGAACATTATTCCAGTAAAAGATCTTTAATAAGCGGGCAGCAACGAGAAATTATTGCAATTTCAATAAATGTATTCAATGAAACAAATGTTTTCATTGACCCATGTAATTCATATAAAAAATAGGAGGAATGCACTTTCCATATGACATTATCGATTGTTATTTTTATGGTTTCAGAAAGTCTCCCTTGTCCAGTGTCTCAACTCATCCACATGATGATCTGCTTCAAAGATATACAATAAAAGTGCTGTAATAGTTTAATAGTATCTGAATGGCCCGTTCAGGGACTGTCGCAATGCAGGCAGGCCATGACTGCATGTCCCAATGCAGGCCATCAGTGGTTTGAGTGACCAGCTAGTCTGAAAGTACCAAAATGTCTATTGTAGGCCTATTACCTGCAAATTTCACTAGTTGCTTTGCAATACTGTAGGCCCTATACTGCTCTCCGTTTAGCTGCCCATGGTGAGCTTTTGATATCTTGGTCACGAACTTCTACTGCGCAGTGTCGCTCTTTTTCCATTGCTGGCCCTGAACTTTGGATTGGTCTTCCACTTACTTTACGTTTATTACCTAAAGACTCTTCTAATTCCTTCTATTCTTCTCTTAAGACTGTGCTCTTTCGCCGGGGCTGGTTTGGGAGTGCCTCTGAGTAGTGTTCTTGAAGGGGCATTATATAAATGTGTGAATAAATAAATAACTACAGACTTGACAGTGTTAACTAGCAACTGCCTCTTTCTAAGAAACATTGAACAACGAATGGTTAGTAGTTTGATATTAAATAACTGAGTGATGCTTATTAATAAGCAACAGTTATGATTTGATTATTAAATAGCTCTTCATTGAGCAGCGCTTAGTATTACTATTATTATTACAGAAGTTTTATATAGCTCCCCTTCAAGGCAATCTACTCAGAATCGCTCTTGACCCAGCCTTGTCTGAATAAGAAAGTTTTCAGGTGATGGAGAAACGTTATGTGATGGCCCCTTGGGACTTAGCGGAGTGCGACAGGCAGGCTGTTTCAAGTAGTTTGTGATCGATATTAAACAGGAGTGGAAAAATGTTTTTTTGTTTTGTTTTTTAGACAAACCAGAAAATCTAAAAACAAGATTTTTGGGGTTTTTATTTCTACTTCTAGATTTATTTTTATTAACATTAATTAACTGGCCCAAAATCCAGGATCTGACTTATTACTGTACAGTTATAAAAACAATTGCAATCTATCATTTTGTGTTTAACGGCCTTAAATCTCAACTGAATTAATCCGAGTTGATGCTTTTTCTTAACGTCTTCCGAAATCTTAAAACCAAAAAACCACGGAAAACCAAAAAATCAACTTTTCATTTTCCAGAAATCTTATTTTTTTACTCCTGATATTAAGTGTGACACGGTAGCCGATCGTGTAGCGCGTCGGCTCACGGAGCAGGCGATGCATG
>JAQFXW010002282.1:0-13325 GCA_034693945.1 Dendrobaena attemsi
TATAGTCTGAATTCCGTGGAGCCAGTTGGCTATCTTCGAGCAGTGCGGATGATGATCAAAAGCAACTGAACAAGACACACTGGTTGATCGGAACCAGTTTGTAATGGGTTGACTCGTGCATTCATGATTCAGACGTCTGAAAGTGTAATGAATTTCCTTGTTAGCCCAAAATGCACAATCCTACCGAGTGTAATCATAACAGCGCCATCGAATGCAATGTTTCGCTTACGTAGGCTACAATTCACTACGTAGCGCCTCGTGAAGATGACCTTTCTACAGAACAATACATCAGCAATCCCCATGTAAACATTATATTAGAGGAATAACTCGAGCACCTAAAAGTACCCACATGAGGCAGTTTCTCATCATACGCAAAGTCCTCAGAACTGATCAGATTAACATCCTTCAATTTGATGAATTTACATTTTAGAATACGACTAAACTACTGCATTGCATATATAGTATTTAATACTTATTTCTGCATGTTATCGGATACTCACGCATATAATCGGTTCGACAAGTTGACTCATAAATTATCGAAGGGTTGGCCTTCCTGGGTTTCACTTTTGTAACCCATAGGTATTTAATAGGTATTTATTTGCTACTGATACGTGTGTGTTGCACTGATTATTTATACGGAAAAATAAAAACTTTTGAATTGCATTGAACTGAATTGAATTGAATAGCTTTGTGGGCTATACATCATCGTCATCAGCATCATCATCATCAGCGTCATCATCAGTATCATCATCATCATCATCGCCATCATAATCATCATCATCATCGCCATCATCATCATCTACAAGCTTCGTTGTTAAGTAAGCAAACTAAATAAATAAGTTTATCTTCGGGTAGGCCTACCTACGCAGTAACGGACAATAGGCCTATAGTCTTCAAAAGTAGGCCCTATTTGGAAAATAGTTTTACGAAACAGTTTACAGAAGTATTTGGAAAATAGTATTTTGAAAACAGTTTTCAAATGAATGTTAAAAATAGTTTTTTAAAATAGTTATAGAATATTATGCTTTGAGAAATCTTCAAATCAACAGTTTTAACTTTTATTGCAACTCACAAGTGTGTAAATTTACACTGCAATAAACTACGCCCTAATGTAAGTAAAAGCGAACCATAGATATTGGCAGGCTTTTAGAATTGATTTTCATAGGACACAGAATGTAAGTGACTTGCTAGACTAAGTGTTGCAGCTGGCACAGCAAGAAACTCATGGTTCTGACCAATTGGTTATTGAATTTGAAAGATGAAACTATTAAAGCCTATTTAAATTGGCACATTTTAAAATTAAATGCAGCGTAGCCCTTAGAAATCGCAACGCAACTTAACTATGTAGACTTTCTACTCATTCGAAATACCTAACTATGGTCAATCCCAAGCAAAGCCGGGTTGCATGGTTATGACCATACTCGGAAGAAAAGTTATGCAAATAGTTCAAAGTCGTCAACATTTCGCCTCGATAATGGCCCGGGAGAAGCTGGGTATGAAATCTAGTCTTATAATAACAACGAAAATAAATACATCTACCTGCCTGTTAATTCTAAATGAATTTCAATCTGTTGAAGACTTCGCATTCCTCTGAAAATTCTACTTCCGTTCTGAGCTTGACGGTCTTGGACTTTATAAGCAGGTCGAAGCAGCTGCGTGTTGCCATTGCGATCAGCATCAGCAACACGTTATCTTTGGCCCGCATCTGAGACTTCATCTGGTCGGGAGCACGATCTCTTATCATTTCAGTCGATAACATCAGTTTAATAATGCAAGTTAGTCTACAAATTATCATCCTTATTATCAACTCTGCTGTCCTGTCGATAGCACCACGGACTCTAGGTCACTCCGCTCATCTGAGCATAGTCTCCTTCTAGTCCCTTTTGCCCGCGCCTCCACAAAACAGAACAGAGCCTTCTCTGTTGTAGGCTTCTCGACCTGGAATGGACTCCCTCTTGAACTCCGCCTCTTGCCAAGGTCCATCTCGCCAGGGTTCTTTTCTTATCTTAAGACTGTTCTGTTTAGCCGCGCTGGAGTTGGGAGCGCCTCTGAGTAGGCCCTAGTCTTCTTGAAGGCGCGCTATATATAAATGTTCGAAATGAATGAATGAAGGAATCTGTGGTTGATAATCAGGTGCAGGATTGCAGGTCTATTGGCGATTATTTTGCAGCTGATGAGACGGCCAAGCTACCCTTGTATAGAAATACACACATACATAAATACATACACTTGATGAACACTTGCTTTTGGCTTGTATGATTAATTGGAACTTGCCTTTATGTCTTGTAGCATTACTTAACGAGGTTTGGTCATTGGCGTGGACCAAAGAATAACGACAGCGCTAACGACACAACAGACTTTCGAAAGTCCGTGAAGGCATTTCAACGATTCGTGGGACTTAACGAGACAGGTGAGGATTAGTTAGAAGGTGAAAGGTGCCAATGCTAGAATAGTGAGGTTGTGGTTGGGTCTGTTGACCTATTCTGACAACTGTGGCTCATTGCGGATCATCCGGTGTCCACAGCTGCAGTTATCATCAGCTGTTGCCTTGAGCACTGTAACTACATCCAACATTTTGATAGGTGGAGAGCAAACGCGGACGCAGAAAAAGAATAGATGGATGGAGATATAGAAATAGATAGAAGGTGATAAAACATATATAGACAGACAGCCAGACTGACTGAGGGCAGAAGAGAGAGAAAGGGAGAAAGCTATAAATTAAGAAAGCGGAAGAGTGACGAACGCATATAGACGAAACAGTGAGAGAGACAGAGAAAAAGAGACAGACAGACAGACAGATAGACAGACGGACAGAGACAGAGACAGAGAAACAGAGAGAGACAGAGGCAGAAAGATAGAGGACAAATGGAAACAATGATTCTTTTCTTCTATAAAAATCAACGACGGATCAACATTAGCTTCAAACGCAGATTCATTTCCTTGGATGGTTTTTAAATGATTCTAGTATTTCTATCTTGCATCATGAACGTCAGTAATATTGCATATTTTGTTGAATTTTTGCAGGTGAGGTTGACAATGCGACGAGAAAGATGATGTCATCACCTAGATGCGGACTCTCAGACCACAACGAAACTCCAGAGGCTCGACGAAAGAGATACGTACTCTATGGTAAGAAACAATAAATTAATGTCAATTGAAGCCACTAATCATCGAGAAATTCTAAATTCGGAGCTACCCCTCGTGAGAGTTGTGGCTATTTAATATAGACTACGGCTCAACTTTTATTATATTCAGTAGTCTTTGGCCGTGCAGGAGTCGGGACCTCCTCTGAGTAGTACCCTTGAAGGGGCGCTATATAAATTTCCAATTGAATGATTGAATATTAACTACGTTAATTAATATTGTTTGCATCGATAGACTGTGGTTGCCCCTCATTTTCCTCTACTGTGAGCTTGAAGAAGGGGAATGATTGTTTTATGATAGCCAGTGATAAAGCGATCGGGATCGGAAACTGGAGAGCGGTTGGAGGGAAAGAGAGATAGACTACACTGAGGGGAAAACCTAGTGGAATGCTCCATTGATTGGTACAGTGTTGGAATCGGATAAACGTCTACAGCCCACTGCTTGGAAATAATGTGTCCAGCTAAGACGACGATTGATATCCCCTCCTCCTTCCTCGATGCTCGGGACTGGCATTACCAGATTATGGCCAGTGGAGTTGGACAAATCTTATTAAGTCCAATGCAATTGACCCTCTTGATTATTTGTTTCTTTAGGAACCAAACTGCAAGGAACGAAGTTCTCTTACTTCTTCCAGATTTTAACTCAACAACTTCCGGTCAACGTCACAAAAAGCGTCATAGCCCGAGCGTTCAAGGTAAGCTTGTCGTCACCTCATCCCCCCCCCAATAAATTTGTTCATTAACCTTAGCAATCAACCAGGTACTGCACATGAATAAACATCGACTATGCCTCATTAATCGTAATCGTAATCGTAAACTCGACACTTCTAAAGCGCTCTGTAAAGCTAAGCGCTGGGCAACAGCTAATTCACGAGCGATGCGTAAAGTCAAGAGGGTAGACATGAGAAAAGTCCGTGGTGGTCCGAGAATGGAAAGCCTTAGCGGTGACAGATACGATGCTTGCGGTGCATGTAGGCCTACTTCTCAAGCAAAGTTTTTAACTGTATTCCTCATGAATATTCATGTCATTGGCTTCTGAATTATCAGCAAGTCCTTACGAATATTTTGTGAATAATTAACTATACCTATTGAATATTCACGCATGCCTGATGGATATTCATGTTTTCAGTACTGGGCTGACGTAACACCGCTGTCGTTCAATGAGACGACTCTTCAGCCGTCGAACCTTCGGATTAAATTCGCCACCTACGCCCACGGAGACGACTCCCCATTCGACGGTCCAGGGGGCGTCCTCGCCCACGCCTTCTTCCCTCCAGTGGGTGACGCCCATTTCGACGATTCAGAGACGTGGACATATGGAACCCCTTCAGGTATAGACCTTTAATACATGCATAATTGTATTGTATACACAAAAACTCTAAGATGTCGTATCGATGCATCGGGTGGATTCCAAGTGGATGATGCACTGACGATCTGTGGGCAGATATGACGGTGAGAGAAGGGGCTGGACGCTCCTCTCCTTCATGCGCCGAGATTAAGGAAACAGGACGCTAATTTCCATTGTCCTTTCTATGTTACATAGTACTCTCTATGTTGCATTGTCCTCTGTAAGTTGCATTGTACTCTCTATGTTGCATTGTCCGATCTGTGCTGCGTTGTCATCTCTATGTTGCATTTTCCCTTTTATGTTGCACTCTCCTCTCTATGTTGCATTATCCTTTCTAGGTTGCATTGCCCTCTCTAAGTTGCACTGTCCTCTATGTTGCATTGTCCTTTGTATGTTGCATTGTCCTCTCTCTGTTGCGTTGTCTTTTCCATGTTGTAATGTCCTCTCTATGTTGACGAATTGAAAGGCAACGGAGCGTAACCGAGACCAATACTATTTCACATGCAATACTAATACTCTCTCTCTGTCTCTGTCTGTTCCGTCCGTCCGTCTCTCTTTGTCTCTCTGTCTGTCTCTCTGTCTGTCTCTCTGTCTGTCTCTCTGTCTGTCTCTGTCTGTTTGTCTGCCTGTCTGTCTGTCTGTCTGTCTCTCTCGCAGAGCGCAACACTGTTGCCCGACTCCCATGAACACAATGGCTGCATTATTATAAGACTTCTTTCACAGACACCACAAGCATAGAAGGATAATAGGCTACAACTACTCTTGATATATTATTCTGTGCTCTTTCAAAATGATTTATGTTATGTCATGTGCTCTTAGGAACCGCCCTGCTGCAAGTGGCTACGCATGAGTTCGGACACTTGCTTGGTCTCGCTCATTCTGCTGATCGAGCTGCTGTCATGTATCCATACTACGGTGGTTACATCGCCAATTTCCTACTCAATCAGGACGACATCAACGGAATACAAGCGATCTACGGTTCGTTACAGATCAGCACTAATTCTTGGGGTCGCTATTCAAGAGAAGCGGTAGTGTAGTGGTGAAGGTCGCCGCCTCGCAACCGAAAGGTTGTGGGTTCGAATTCCACCCACCGCGTAAAGACCTTTAGCAAGTCCTTCACTCACAATTACTGAAGCTTCGGCGTGTAAAACTCCGACACACCCTTGGGCTGTTGTCGGGACCGCCTCTGAGTAGTAGTGGACTGTAAGAGGCGGTATAGAAATACACACATACATACATACAAGTAATTCGTCTATTAGCTTTTAATCCGATGTAATTACCATTGCATAGGCCTACTGTGAGTCTTTACGGGAAGGTGGGTTAGTAGTTTTAGAATAATAGTCCCTCCCGCATAGAAAACGTATATTTAATAATTAAGATTGAATCTGGACGCGGCGTAGATCCTAACTGGTATGAATTAATTCTGATGAAGTGATCACAAAACGGTGTTTCATCCATCGATTGTTTTCAATTTGTGCAGGGAAGCCAGCGGCATCTACCACCGTCTCCCGCCTTCCCTCGCTCTCTCCCACTGCCAGCAGATCTGCTACGTCATCATCCTCTACCACCACGAAATCCACCACGAAACCTACCACCACCAAACCGACCACCTTCAGATCTACCACCTTCAGACCTACCACCAGACTCACGACCACCAATTCGAGAGGGAGCTGCAGTTGGTTCTATTACTGGTTCGGATGGTGCTAGCTGAAAAGGACGAAATATCCCATCGGAATCCAAATCTAGGATGCTTAAATTCGTTTCGTTTCCGGGTTTCGGTGATTGGAAATCTTGTTACGAACTGAATAATTCTTAACTTTACTTTATCGACGATACGATCCACCATTCTACTTTGTTATGCGTTGTTCAATGTTTTGTTTTACGAAGTGACGTCATGTATGGTAATGCGACGACATCATGTATATCTTGCCTTTAGTAATCTATAATTATGAATCATTGTGCTACGACGTCATGGATATCAATGTAACGATTACTAAGCTAGTTTTTATGAGTAGTTTATTCAATATTCGCCGATGTCATTATTATTGTAGTTATTCTGACATTTCCAAGAACTTCTACAATGTCGATTGTTGTTATAATTTTTTGTTATATTGAGATTCGCTGGTCGAAACTTTTGAATTTCGTTTCTTGTCGTAGAAGAGCTTATAGTCTGTAACTAGAATATTTTTACCTGCAGCTTTGTTGTATTCTATGCGTTCTTGCTTTGAAGCTTATTAAAAAAAATAGAAATCTGTTTATTCGTTTGAATTAACCGAATGATAATGCGCTGTCTTTTGTCAGCGCGAATAACAAGATGCGCCCTTTTGAAACTATTACTTTGATTGACACATCACTGTGTTTTCATATCCAGTAATTAGGGCTATTCTCGTCCAGGACCTACGATCATAATCGTAACTCGAGACTTCTATAGCGCCCACAAAAGCGGAGTCGCGGGAACCACGCGGGGCGCGGTAGTGTAGTGGTGAAGGTCGCCGCCTTGTAACCGCAAGGCTGCAGGTTCGAATCCCACCCGCCGCGTAAGGACCTTTAGCGAGTCCTTCACTCACAATTGCTCAAGCGCTTCGGCGTGTGAAACTCCGACACACCTCTGGGCTGTAGTTGGGACCGCCTCTGAGTAGTAGTGGTCTGTAAAAGGCGGTATAGAAATGCACAAATACAGTATTTCCCTATTTTTCACACTAAGAGCGAACTTCTACATTGCCATTTTTTTTCATTTCGGGGGTGTTTAAACACCCAAAACACCCCCTGTCAACGGCCCTGATTTTGTTTAAAACGCCTTCTGTGTGATCATTATTCGCACGATTAAGAAACTCGATATGGGGGAGATGAGAATTGGAAACAACAGGTCAGGAGAGCCACCTTCACCACTACACTACAGCGTCCCACAATTCTATTCATAATTATAGCAATCGGGAGGATCGTTTACTTAGGATGTGCATCAAAGTTTCTACGTTTACGCTTATCAAACGAGAACTGAACTTTAAACACGTAGTGCAGTGTGCTGACCCTGAAAAGGGTCGTCAATGTTTTTTAGTCATATTGCTTTGGTGGGGGTTGGTAGAAGCCTCGGGATCAGCTGATCGGTTTGGAGACTCGAATACAAACAGGCTATAATGCGAATCGACGCAGTGGGAGTATCCATCATTATTCAAACGCTAGCTGAGTTGATGAGTTTCTCACAAGCGAGGTCACTCACACGTCGATGACTGTACAGTGTTATTAACTAACTTTCTTAATTCCTGGTTCAGCAAGTCTGCGTATAAGTTACTCATAAAAAACTGTTTTATCAGCTGTCCTAAGGTCTCCTTGATTAGAGGCGGATCTAGACTTCTTCCGTAAACCGGGAGATTTTCCATTTGCCAAAATTTTCTTTATTTATTTATTCACACATTTCTATACCGCCCCTTCAAGTCTCCTACTACTCAGAAGCGGTCCCGAATACAGCCCGGAGGTGTGCCAGAGTTTGCACGCCGAAGCGCCGCAAGCAATTGTGAGTGAAGACTTGCTCAAGGTCCTTACGCGGCGGGTGGGAATTGAACCCGCAACCCTTCTGTTGCAAGGCGGCGACCTTCACCACTAACTGTATACAAGATTGAAAAGTGATCGAAGTTTAGATTGGCTTTACTAAGACAGCAGATTTTTTTACTTTGAAATCGTAGAGTTTAATGATGCTTTCAAATTAGATCTTTATTGAGTTCCTGTTGTGTTGAGAGCATTTTGGAATTTGGAAGAATGGAAGATGGTAGCCACTATAATGTAGTTATGTACAGGTTTGACCCTCCGCTGTACAGTGTATATGAGAATAGGCCATCATTCACAGGCTTAACCTCTCTTCTTCCCACACTCTTCTTCAGACCAGGCCGTTTATGAAAGCCTTTAAATCGCACCAACAGAGCACTTATCACTTTGATTGATTTGTGCTTCTCCTCTCGTGGCCTCGGGGCATCTGTGAATGGTTTACCCTACTAGAGGCGTTTATAATTGTTCTAATATAAAATGATACAGCACCAACCATTAGCATTTGATCATTTTATAGTTTTGCCTAATAAATGTATACTTCTAATCAAGATGTACGTACTTGTTATACAATGTACATACTTGATGTGACTGTGATTCTTCAAAAATAAAAATGTGGCTTGTATTTCTGACCAGCATCTGAAATGTTTTGTTTTAAATATTTGTGTTGCAGCCTGTTGATGAGTAAATGTATGTTCCGCCACTTGAACGAAAGAGGAATTCAGGTGAGAGAGTTGCTTCTATTTGAATAATCATTCATTCAAAAAACGTGTAAAGCACTCCTTCAAGGAACATATTCAGATATGTTCCCAGCTACAGCTAAACAGGAAAGACTTTAGCATCATCATCATAAAATTATAATTAGTTTAAAGTAAGAAAACACTGATAATAATGGGGAATGTGTTTGCAGGATAGTACTTTTCTCCAATGAAAACTAATTAGGAGAAATAGGTCTAATTTTAAATAGTTATAATTGTCATTGTTCTTATATATTAGTCTATTATAATCATAAGACACAACGCAGTCTGGTACAATGACAGAAATGAAACAAATAAGTAAAAAATGAACAGTTCAGAAAAACGAGAGTCGAGAAATCAGAGAATCAGTAAACATTGCTAAATAAAACCCTAATGCTGAATTTATTGTCGTTCTTGATAGTATACCATCAGCTGTCAATGAATGTACAGAATTGCAATTATTAAAGTTGTTTATTTAATGGGTGATTTATTTGCATTAAAACTGCTTAAGTTGACAAGTGTAGGGTATACGAAAACTGGTGTTTTGTTGTTGCCCTTTCAGACGTACGTATGGGTTTTGAACGATGAGGACGAATTCGAACGAGCGCTAAGCTATGGTGTATCTGGTATCATGACCGACTTTCCGACTAGGCTTACGCAGTTCCTTCAAAATCGTCCTGGGCTCCTAACCAACTGACTTGACTGGCAACTAGGGCATCAGTTACCGAACACTAGGGAACCAGTCTCTATGGCAAATTCCAATGGCCGAAGTTTTGTCGACTATTAGGAGCATCTAAATCTAGCTTATTGGCTCTTTGGTTTGCTTGAGTGAAGTATGTTTTTTAGCTTTTTGAATTGTTGTGAGATCAATTTAATTTTTCTGTTCCATCTCGAACATATTGAAATTGGATCTTCCGAAGCCGTACCATTTCGTCTCAGCGCTATTTTGTTGTAGAAATATAATGTTTCTTTTTCAATACTTTTCAAAAGCAGATTTCTAATTATTTTTGATGACGAGAACGTGTTTAGTTGCAAATGGTGAAAATATACTTAATCTTATTTAAATGTTAGCATAATATTTGGCAGAGTTTGGTTGAGCTTCAGAAGGTCAGATATAGTGAACAAATGCGAGAGAATTTATGAAATGAGTTTTTTCAAACTGAAATTCAAATTATTTTCGGTTTATACGGTGCAATCTAATTTCAGATGTGTACTGTTACTGTTACCTATTACTACTTTGATTGTTTTTCTGATTTGGAACATTCCTTTTATCATTTGATTCTGCTTTGTCTCTGAATCTTAAACTATGCTATGGTTTGGTATATACTGAATGTGAACTTTGATCTTTGAATGTAATTGTACAGTGTATGTACAGTCACAGAATTTATATTTCATTATGCAATTAACTGCAGTGTTGAATCAAAATGTATGAAAGCAAGCATGACTTCAAATTGAAATTGATGTAGTTCTTAAATTAAAAAATTTAATCGCCCAGGAAGCAAAACATTTTAGGGCTTTTCGTGTTATTTTATAGTTTTGTTCCATACTGCATAAGCACATACAGATTAGTTTTAAGTATGAGCATTTCTTGAAATACATCCTTAAGTTTCTTTTTCTTGATCTCGGATTCTCCTGCTGTCAAAAATCTCTGTGGTGTTTGCTACGGCATGTGCTCTGGAAGTGCCTGTCCCAAGCTGGGATAAAGGAGGAGGGTGATGATAATGATCTTTACCATCACAGTTTCATGGGATATAACAATAAATGCAAGGACCTGTAGTTTTTCAAAATGTGTAACTAAAGTACAGATATTTGTCTTTTGTATGTGGTGTATATAGTCTTGTCCTAAATGCCATAATTTTGTCAATGAATTTTTAATGTTAATTATTATGGCCAGTTAGACTAGATACGAAACCGGCAGTTAGTTAAAGATCGCAAACCTCAAATTTCTACATTATGTGTACTTCATCTAACTTAGTCATTTTTAATGTTATGTTATTATAGTCATTTCCTTTAGTTGATTTTGTATCCTATATATTAAATTGTTAGGTAATTTGCACAGTTTTCGCAATTTCAATTGCTTGCACTTTACCGCCGTTGTTTCGTGTGATATGAAGTTGCTGTAGATTTCTCGTGATTATTTGCTTTTGTTTTGGCTGAGCCTTGTGCTTTCTGGCTAGTGATTGTAAAGTCGGCATAGGCACAGTCTGTAGATGCATTGTGAAGCCATCTTTGGGAATTTGAATCAAAACCGTGATGTAGAGTATATATTTCATTTTTTAATGCGTTGCTATGTGTTTGTGGTTTTTAGTTATTTCTGTTGGGTTTTAAGGCCATTAGTTTCTTCCTCTGCATATCTGAACTTCAACTTGATGAAGTCTTGTAACTGAGGATCAGGGTTTCCTGCAGTATTACAGAATTTTCCTTTTGTAAGAGAATAAATTTGATGGAGAACTGAACAGGCTCTGAAAGTGTTTTTAAAGTAATGCTCGGAACTGTGATGAATTTATGATGTTAAATTAGAGCCTCGATAAACACACAGTGGTTTAAAACTACAATGACTTCCCTAATGTTTATCTAAAAGTGGTGATATTCACAATGGTCTAAGACTATGGTGAGTTCACTAATGTTAACCCACAAATGGTTAGATATGCATTATGCATGGCAATTTAACACTGCAATGAGATTGTTGATGTTACTCTGAGAATGTTAAATCTGGAAACTGGTTTACTCTGAGAATGATAAAACTGCACCGTGGTTTAAAGCTACAGTGAGTTAATTAATGTTATTCTTAATATAGGGATGTACAATTATTTAAAATTACCACGAGTTCGTTGAGAGTGCTCTATAGCGCTTTTAGAAGATGGCTAACTACTTCGAATCGCTCGTGTATGGTATGTAAATGGTGTATTTTCTTACGGTATGTAGATACCCACATGGGTTTACTGCTTTCATTTCTAACACAGGCCCAGACAAGGTGGCTCTAGTACCAGTGCTGTATAACTATGGAACACTGAGATGCACCGTATTTCTGTGTTCTGATTATCTATCTGTCGGATGACATTTAGAAATGACCTTTATGTCAGATTTTTTAAAAAGAAAGTGGTTTGCATTTGTTGGTATTTATTTTGCTATTAAATGCTGTTGTACAATCTGTGCAAATTAATTCTTCTAGAAAGCTTTCAGTCTGGTGCCAGTGTTTGAGATTTACTTTTGCATTGTGTCGACGAACAGTGTATTTTAAAACTCAAGGTGCTCTAATTGTGCGTGTTGAGTTCTATTTGGCCAGTATCTCTGGCGGCCAATATACTTCTGGGTTCAAGCTCTTCTGTTCAACGTGTGGCTCATTATAAAAATATCAAAATTAACAGATCTTGATATGACTTGAATGCTCTTGGATGCAATTCACATGTGACCTCTACTGGTAAAGCATATTGTATTGTAATAGGTGACTTGAACTGCAGACTTCTAAAGCACCTCTTTCACGTAATCAGAAAACACCCAGTGTGTTGAGCATGTGCATAGTATTTTTGCCTTAAATGAAATTAATGGCTTTTCGCTTCATTATAATGTAGATGGTCTGGCACCAGTTCTCTTTTTGATTAAAATGTGTGTACCAATAGTCTTTTGAGAATGGAGGATACATGTAATCGTTTGCATTAAAATGTAGATACCATGCAGTACTTGTTTATTTTAAGTGTTAATGTACCGTCAATCGTTTTGATTAAAAATTAAATTTACTCTAAGGCCAGATTTTTTAGTAATACTAAATGTATTGGGATATTGATTTTTATGACAATCTCAATATCACATTGATTTCGAATGAATGCCAGTGCTTATTTTTTTAAAGAATTTAATGTCCACAATTGAACTGCCACTGCACATTTTGCAAATTGTAGACCGTTAGGAACAACATGGCTGAAGTACCTGTGTATTCTTTATGGAATGAGACACGTATGAGTTGATGAGTTAACTCATTTAACAACTGAGTTTGAGTTAACTCATTTTGAGGTGCACGAGTTGAATTTTGAGTGAACTCATTTCCTGTGTGAGATTACTCAACACTGGAAGTCAGACAGGAAGACCACAGTATAAATAATTAGTGTGGGGAGACAGTCAGATAGATAGCTAATGTTTACAATTTAAATGATGAGGAAGGTGAAGAGAGGGGAATCTGGGTAGGATTGGTGAAAGAGTATTGTTTTCAGTTGTGAACGGAAGACCTGTGCAGCCCCAATCTACCGACGATCGTTATAAGTCTTTAACATATATTCTTGGCAGCGTAGGATTATCTCCAGTTTATTCATTATTGCAGAATTATGTAGGGATAGCGATGGGACAAATCTAGCAAAAACAAATGTCTAACTTATTGGGGATTTATTAGAGTGCTAGACAGAATTCTCGCAACAAATTTCTTGTCTGGCGGGGTTTGAGCAACCAACCTCTCAACTGACGCATGCCAGTACACGAGCACTCCAGTGTTTCACTGCTCCCTCATATATGACATCTATGGTTACGTCGTGCTCTGATGCCAGTTCCAGACAACTCCGATCAACCACTCGA
>JAQFXW010002283.1:0-13323 GCA_034693945.1 Dendrobaena attemsi
GGTGAAGCCCGTTGCAATACCAGCAACGGCCGAACCGGCAGGGCAAGTCAGAAGCCCACTCGAGCGCAGAAGGGTAGTTGACGGCAAGTTTTCGTTACAATACTATGTAGGCCTAATTTACTTCAGTGTGACTCTTGTAAGTCTTGTTAACGGGGCTTAGGCCCGTTTAGGGTTTTCCCTTTGCTTCCGATGATAAAGTTTCATTGCTATAATAAATTATTGTCACTGTCAAAGTTACTTTAACCCTCTAACCACCGGAAGGTACCGGCTAGTATGGAAATTGATATACCCTTGGTCGTTAAAGTGTTAAAGATATCAAAAGTATGGTTCTGGTTATGGTTAACTGTTTGTACTGTTTGATGCAGTCACGTGTTCCGTATAGTCTGTGCTTTTTGGCTGCATAAAAGAACTTGTAGTCTTTTACTTTCACTTGCAGCTGTCTAAGTATTGCTGACATTTTATTTGTTATAACTTCAGAACAATGGTTCCCCTAAGCGTCTTTAGTACACTGATACGGCATACGCTTTCAAATGCCTACTAATGCTCAAGTTTATATAGATAGATCTACATGCATGCAATAATGCCCATTTAAAAGGTAAATAAAGGTAAACGATTTTGTATAGCGACCACTTGGCTCGACCCTATGAATTAATCTCCGCTCATCCGGGGCGTGGTAGTGTAGTGGTGAAGGTCGCCGCCTTGCAACCGAATCCCAAAGGCCGCGTAAGGACTTTAGGCAAGTCCTTCACTCACAATTGCGTGAGGCGCTTCGGCGTGTTGACTCTGACACACCTCTGGGCTGTGATCGGGACCGCCTGTGGGTAGTAAATGGACTGGAAGGGGCGGTATAGAAATATGTTAACAAATAAATTAAATTTTAAAAATCAAGCAATTAAGCCTATAGGCTACACGTATAGGCCTAATTGCAAGCACGCATACATAAATGTACATTATATACATACATGTACAATCGATACTCACATACTATACACACATGAATGACATGTATACATGTATACGTACGTGGTTAATACACTCTAACACAAGCTACACATAAGGTCTAGGCTACAGTAACTGCCCGTGCAAAGACAAACAGTCAAACACACACACACAGCATAAAGTGATTAATCTCTCCGTTAATAGAATTTGATAAGTGATTTCTGTGAATTCCGTCTTCATAGAATAATTCCAACACATGTACCTTCCTGCGCATCTGCCCCAACCAAAGGAACAGAGCATCTCCGTTGCTACGGCAACTGCCTCAGCAGCAGCAGCAACATCATCATCGTGAACAGAAGCAGCCTCTGGCAGGCATGGAGCCGTACGGAGAGACGACCGTGTGCAGAGTCTGCCATCAAGTCCTCAAACTGACCATTGAAAGCATCTCAACCAATAAGACCGAGGTAAATATCAAATATTGTCAATCAATAAGACCGAGGTAAATATCAAATATTGTCAATCAATAACACCGAGGTAAATTATTTTGACTCGCAATAATTTTATACTAATTTTCTACAGGGGTGGGTATATTTACCTGATTAGTCTATTTCTTTATGGCATTCATTACGCGCCCAAGGTGATTGAGTCTGATGCTGGGAGTAGCCTATTATTTGGTGGATGAACGAATAATTATAAACCGGGCAGAAAGTTCAAATTTGCAATCCTTTAATTTGAGTAATAGATAGTGGCCTATCAGACACCGAATAGACTGATAGCCACCTATTGGGCCATGCTGATTATAGTACCAATTTCAGAAAAAACAGTCCTTCATGCAGAGAGGCAGCTTACATTGCGCAAGGCAGGCAGCATAATGGGGGGGAAAATAATATGCACTATTATTCTGTGCCTATAATTATTAGAGTTACAGTAGAAACAGAGGCTTATATACAACGTCTACACGGTATTGTTCTGTACGTGCGATATTGTCTGATCGTATAGACGAAGAACTTACTGATCGCGCTGCGAAAGACCTGCGATCCACTGCAGTGGCCGGACGATGTTCATGATTGCCACAAAATGCTGGATGCAGTCGAGAAGATATCTCGGCGCTTTAATCCAACAAGTGGCTGTCAGATTCTCGGCTTCTGCCACAAACCCTCGGACGTTGACGCCGTTCATGAAAGTAAGTGATAGCCCGTTCCCAAGAGTTTTCTTGAAAGGCGTTGTAATAATATAGGGGCAATCGGAAACGATATTATATTATTTGCAGTGTTTTGCACTGTGTAATAAGCTTAATTATTATTATAACACTCATAATATTCAATACAACTAAATCTGAATTCGCCAACCTTACAATCAGTTCAATCAGTACACGCAAACTACTACTCAGTGGCGTAGCGAGCTTTGGTATTGCCGCCGCCAGGGGCGAGTCTCAAAGTTTTCGCCTTCTGAACCCCAAAATTGTGACGACCTATTATTTATTTATTTTTCTAGTCATTCGCCCACAATTTCCTCTTTTTCCCTACCGACATTTCTGATTACCTTTTTTAGTCATTCGCCAGAAATCTCATTTTTCTTCCGTCCGTCCGTCCCGTAACGTCCAATCCTCATTTCTGTCGCCCCTACTGAGATCTGCCGCCTTTTCGTTCGTTCACTACCTTTTTACAATAAAAAGTCATTTTCCGCAACTATTCTGTCTCTTCCACCCCATTTTACCGACTCTACCGGTGTCGCCCCCCCGCCCCATTGCTACGCCACTGACACTACTACATGACTATAGCTGTATTATTATGACTATAGGGCTTACTCAATTACTATACGACAAAACATCGATGGTGCAGATTATTTGTAGACCTACCTCGGAGCAATTGTGAGTGAAGAACTTGTTGAAGATACCTACACACAGCAGTTGTGGAAAAAACCAAGATCTTTTAAAATGAAAACTTGGTGTCTTTTTGTTATTGTTTGATTTCAAGATTTTCCGATTTTGGATGACATTAAGAAACAAAACTCCAACTTGCTCAAATTAATTCAGTTGAGATTTCAGACTGACAAATACAAAATGATTGATTTCAGTTGATTATATTAAATAATATAGGTTAAGTCAAATCCTGGATTTTAGGCCTTTGAATTAATGCTAATAAATAATTCTAAAAATAGATATTAAAAACTAAAAATCCAAAGTCTCTTGTTTATTTTAGAAATACAAAAAAAACCAAGAACCAACATTTTGCCAGCCCTGCTACACAGTAACTTGGGGTTAGATTCGAACCCGTGACCCTGTGGTCACAATTATTAAGTTGTCTCCTAGTATGCTGCATGCTCAATTATTGTAAATGGTTCTTCTCCTTTCATTTTTGCTGTCCACATCGCCTTTCTATCAATTTCAATTATTGAATTCAATTATTTTGTCGTTTCTTGTTTCAGATGGAGCGGTACTGTGAAAGAGATTCAATATGACAGCCGTTAAGGGTGAAAATGCAGCGGAATGAGATTACACCTAACACCTTAACAAATAACGATTAATAACAGATTAACGGAAACCCATTATAACCAAGTATCGTCAAATCAACGACAAAAGTGCTGAGACTGTCACCTGCTGCATAATATGTAACAGACTATTAGCAGTTCAAACTATAGGCCTAGCTGGTAGGCAACTCCAAGTGTCATGAAATCATAGAGTAGTATAGGCTTATCTATGGCCAACGCTGTACGTACGGCCAGTACGATTGCAAACAAATTTATGACGCTTTAAGTTTATTCGTCCATGCCAAAGCAAAATGTAGGCTAGGAGGCCTATACATCTATCCTCAACATCATCAGAGTTGCAATTATTAATTAATTAATTAATTAATTAATTAATTAAGGTATTGGAGTTGTTAATCAGATTCTAGATAGACTATTAGGCCTACATGTATGTGCTCGACAGTACTGTTGTTGCGAGAAATGCAGAGCTATAGCTGTCAGTTGGTGTTTAATCAATGTCTTCATTTCTCGGAAATATTTCCTCCGCCATTATCTGACTGAAAATAAGATGCAACTCGCCAATTTAGTTGATGACTTTTTTTAGTCATTGGGATAATTTTCGTCTGAAAATCGATGTACAATTAACTCCTCAATTTAGTTTACTTGATGACCTTTTATTTAGTCATTTTGTCCAGTTCTCGGCTTATCGTTTGTTTCGCCATTTCTTCTAAGGGAAATGCTAATCCTGGGGGAACTCCCCCTCAGCCTAGACCTTATAGGCCTATCTGATGTCACCTTTGGCTGTAACTATCTCCGCCCGAACAAAGTTGCAAAATGAAAGACAAATTAATAAATCATTTATCATTATTGCACTAAAGTTTGCGTAACGCAAGTTGCACATAGGCCTACATAGCTTTTGAAAGAATGGCTCGATTTGCTGTACTCTATTTAGTGTGCCTCGTGAAATTTTAGTAACAATATTTTGCGGTTTTGCCAATAATCATCGAATATCAACGTTTGACAAATAGGTCTACTGTTGTCTTGTATTATTTTCAGGTGAGGTACCACTGCACCAGATAGCTAAGCCTACTCTTATCCTCGGCATAGGCCTAGGCATGTAATTTTTGAGGGCAAATGGTCAGTCCTACAAAGCCTCGTCGTCTCATACTCCCAGTGGAATTTGGAAGTCTATGTCCTGAGGGGGGATTGAACCCCAGCATCTAGCACAGTAGCAAACACCAAAGTGCACACAGATGCATATAAACTATCTATTGACCAGCAGTATTTTCTCTCAGAGACCGACTCATTTAGTCACGAGTTGTTTGATGACGACGACAACGATGTCACAACGACACCTTTACGGACCATTGCCTCTTCCTGAAGCCGTGTTACGTAATTGATCATGTGGTCTATGGCGTCAGGTGGGCGTCTGTAGGCAACATCTGACGTCATGTGCTGTAGATCAAAGACCAGCGCATAATTAACGACGCGCGTCACAATCATTGCTTTTAGTAATCCTAGTTCATCATCAATGATTATGATGATTGATCATCGTCGTCTCATTGTTATCATCATCAGCAGCAACAGCGGTAGCAGCAGCAACAACACCACTACTAACTCAGCAGCAGATGCTACGCAGTATCATCATTCATTCATTCATCCATTCATTCATCCATTCATTCATGCGATAATTTATATGGCACCTCTAGATCTAGATAGGTCTACGCCTACTGCTTGAGAGTCACGACTCACGAGTTATTTGATGACGAGGACGATGCCATATACCACCACAACCACCATCATCATCATCGTCATCGTCTTCGTCATCATCATTATCATCATCATCATCATCGTAATCACAATCATCAATTCATCATCCGTTCAACACATTAACGATATCGAGATTCCCATATCTAACACCACATAATAGGCGGGCCTGCCTATAGGCCATAGAATAATTAATGGCCTGCCTATAAGACTATCACAGCAAAAAGTCCCAGCGGACTCTCGAGAGGCCTAATTAGATGGCAGTGGTATTGACACAGACATAACTTGATAATCAGTTTACTCCATCGAACTATAGAGAGCGAAAGGTTCCCGCTTTTCAGTAGGCCTATAGGCCTACCTGAAAGAGTTCCATGATGTCGTGCTTAGAAAGGTATTTCTCGGCTCTGATTAACGGATCTTCTGGCGTTGTTTTAATTACAGCTGAATCACCTGAAATGTCTGCAGGTAGCATAACTTCCGTTGCCCTGCTCTTCATAGCGTCTGCAGGTGATTCGACCATCTCAGGGTTAATGCCACCTACGGTTAACGCATCTTTACGAACTTTGTTTACCAACATCGGATCGAAATTCGCCATTTTACGCCACCACCTGCTACAGCCTGCTGCCGGCTATCACCATGGTGATCTAGCTCTGTGCGCCGCACGTAGCCTATGTTGGGGACTAGGGACCGAAGCTGAAAATGCAACAATGCGACCTATATTATATAGGCCTAGCTGTTATCACAGTAGGCCTATAATAGAGTTATTCAAGTTACAATAATATTATTATTATTATTGAGGAAAGAGTTAGCCTAACACATGATTTGTATTGAGTTTATTACAGTAGCCTAGACCGCTGCAATAATAATGCTTTGTCGAAACTTCATTCTGTCTGTGATAATAATTATTAACAGGCCTACTAAAATTATAATAATAGGCCTATATTAATTCAAAACTGTATCAGTACAGGCCCCTACATGTATCTTCTTCTCTCTTCCGTCAAGCCCCACGCTGACGATGATGCCTCCTTTTGAGGGTTCTTGGTCCTAGTCCTATATATGCCTGGCGTTGACCAATCATCTTCCGACAGGGTGAGGGAGCCAGTGGGCCAATTTAATGGCCTCTTTGCCCCTGGTTGTCTTTCCAACACCTTCCGTCTGCGCGTTAGCCAGCACTCTCAGAGTTCCTGGCGAGCCTGTACACCTAGCGTATTCGCCATTTTGTTCCTCGGCCAAAGACTTCTTCACTGACGGCCTAGCCTGGCCAGGCAATCCTCTACTTGTCTGTTCACCCCCACCCCCCACCACCACCATGAGGTGAAGGTTGAACTTCGGAGGAGTAGGCCTATATGTTTAGCAGATCATAAAGCAATTGATTAAGTAATTTGCAGATGAAAATCTTTTAGGTACATATAGGCCTACAGCTGATACTATTCATTTGAATGGATGGAGTTTGGATTCAGCTCGCGGGGGGCTTCAACTTTGAAAAAGTTTTTTGTCAAAATGTTAACACTAAGTAGGCTAGAGCGATGTAGGCCTATAGCCTACGTTTGCTCACGCATGCATGGACGAGTGAACTTATAAGGTCTAAGCATCAATTTGTTTGCAATCGTATGTATAGCGATTATTTTAAAAAGAGAACTGGTTTATCTAAGTTTGTGAGCACGAAGCTTTTTGACTATGATTTATAAATCGAAGCGCCACATAATTCACGCACTTGTTGCGCATGCGCGAGTTGTATAGCAACCGTGTCTAGGCAGCTGTTGAGTTGTTGATTTCAGCTGATAACAACTATTTTATTATCGGTAGTCGTTTAAAGATTCCTCAATTTAAGGTAGGAACAACTAACGAAAATAAATTAATGATTTTTTGTCAGATATTTTCGTTCAGTTAGTATAGCATGTGATGAATATTTGAATGGCGATTTCAGCAAATATGTTTTGCCAAAGTACAGTTCAACGTGATGTTTCTCAGGGGTCAATTTCAGGACTATTTTTTATTGTGCATTAATGATATATCAAATACGTCAAAGATATTGCATTTTATTATTATTGCTGATGACACCAATATATTTGATTATGATAAAGATATTAGTACTCTAGTTCATCGAGTAAATGGTGAATTAGAAAAGGTGTCTGAATGGTTTCTGGCAAATAAGTTGTCTTTTAACCCGTTAATGACCACCTTTTTCCCAGCGGATAGATTTTGATCTACTTCTGCAATTTGAGTCCTTATGATGAAAGTACATTAAGGATAAAATTGTTAAGAAATATCTTTATTGGTTCTTGAGATATCATGGTGTCCTTTTAAAAGGACACTGAGCACATACGATTCCTCCTAGACATTGAATGTATTGACTGCATGCCATAGACTTATATCAAAAGAAATCGTCGCGCAGTGCTAAAAACAAACACAATACCGATGGCAGTGACTTACTATCATAGAGGGAACATGGTTTTATGTATGCCTAATAATAATTATCAGTATCTGACAATGGCAGATACTAGCAAAATATTGTCTCAGTTTGAACATAGTGCGATGGTGACATTTCAGTTGCTTGACTGTGGAAGGCTACACTTTCTTGCCACACTTGGCCCATCTTGTCTGCTTAGCAGTACTTTTGATTGTGGAACTATGTGGTCAAATGTCACATCTGGAACTCCTTATTTTATTTGACTTCATGTTGCATACTGCAGGCATGTATTGGGTTGAATATCTTGGGAGATGATAACTAACAACAGGATCAGGTTATGAGTCTCATTGGAAGGACTATAATATTCTTTAGAACATCCAAACTATGTATAATAATGGATACAAACATTGACCCAGTGGTATAATAGACTGGCCACCAACACTTATGTGTGTAGGCCTATAATTATGTTTTGATGTTTTGGTAAAATGTTCTAGATATCCACGATGCCATCACACATGCCTACATACTACAGCTGGGCACAGGACCGTCCCTGCACCACTAATGAAGTCTATGGCTACAGCCTGCGAAACTCCTCTACCAACAAACAACATCGCGCCCACTACTCAACCGCAGATGCCTTTCCTGGTGGAGCAGCACGCAAATTTCAACAAACGTCAGCTTCACAGACATCAGAGCGAGCACGCCCTCAGTGGAACAAGCCAACGTCAAGTACGAAGGTCATCAACAAAGGATATGTTGCTGGGTATGTACCCGTGACTAAGAAGGTCAGCACGGACCGTCGGTCGGGCGTCAACCTTGTCCGGACTGGGTCTGTTCCAGAGGCGTACGAGTACCCGAGTTCTGACACCAAGAACGTCTACCTGTGGCACACTTTGTCTGGAACTCTGGTCCACTGCAAGAATAGCAACGAATCTTCATAGACATTATTGTGGCTCAACAGAGGAATTTTTGTGAACCCAACCAGTGCAGGCTTTACACATGAACTCGGATTAACTTTTTTAACCAGAACACTTGCACTCATAAGCATAGCATTATCCAAAAGTGTTACGACAGATGTAGATTGTTTGGCAGTGCATGGATTATGTAAACTATATTGTGAAAGGCAGTTAATGGACCCTATTGCTATAGTATAGTCCTACCAATTGTCTTAAGAATTATGAAGAAATACCTTCAGCTAATCTTGACTTCGTAATACGACTGTGACTGCATACATCCCTTGTTAGAGTCTTTTGAAAATTAATGAGCTATAAAATAAACATGAAAACATATGGATACCTAATTTCCTATGCAGTGGTGTTTGTCTAAACTGCCTTCTTTACAGATGAACATTTTTAGCAACCTGCCCTAATCTTTAAAACTATATTCCAGCAATTCAAACACCACATGTCATTTTGAACTCCCTAAGCAGACTACCCACAACAAGCTTTCAATACATGTTCATTTACTTTTTGAGAAGCTTATCTGGTTTTCGACTTTCGATTTTATCTTCAGCATCATAGAAGATATGACATATATTTCGTTTTTTTTATAATACAAATATACAGGTGTATGATAGCCCTGTGTTGGCCACAGTGAGTTCTCTATAGTCTCGCCAGATATTTTCTGTCTGCAAATATTTAAGCAAAAGATGAAATGAGCATTAGACATGCAAGATCTCTCAGCCTAAGGGTGATGAAGATCATGATAACAAGGCATTCAACCACATGATTTTGTAATGGTATTAGGTAACACAGTCATGTTTGCCTCTAAAAGGTAAAAGGGATGTGTATACTAGATCACTAAATGCATACAGGGAAACCCCAAACTCCAACTACATGTAAGATGTTGTGCATTATGAAGATGAGTATGCATGTATTCAGAAAATTACATGTTAGATTCGACTTTTTATAATAATACTTTAATGTAATAGAAATGTCAAAATCTCTCTTGAGAGGCTCATAAAATACTGGATTTAAGTTGAGCGAAATTCTATACGTCTTGATATGTTGGGGCAGATTTCACTTCTATTTCTTCTCCTCAACTGTAGAACTGGATGCATGAAAGTGCCATAAAGTTTAATCTGGGTTACATTTTACATTTGGCTTCTTCATCGCTAACAAGACTTTTGCTCTTTGTCAGGTTTTCTACTGCTTAATCCTTTGAACCCGATGTTCCGCTATAGCGCTATGTTTTCCATACAGTTTTCAAGGTCTTGGGTTCAAAGGGTTAAGTTTGTAATCTTTAATGTCTGCAAAATATCGTTGTTGCCAAACTGCCTTCTGGCTGTATCCTGCTGCCAAGCAAGTATCTAAGCAAAAAAGATTGTATAATGAAAAAGCATTTTATTCAATGTTAGATCGAGAGTAACTCTTAATATAATATGTACCTTTTCATGTAGTAGTTAATTATTAGTTTTCTCGGTTCTCAGGGGCGTTTAAGGTTGAAGAATTTGTTTAGTAAAGCACAATGGGACAAAAGCACTTCAAATAATTATCTTGCTGTTCAGTTCTAAGACTGTCCTTGATTGTGCCTGGCACAGATTTATGTCGACATGCAAACATGACACAATTATTATTCCCAAAATGGCAATAATAATAGTATTTCTAGCAGTTTTGTTCAGATATATTAAAATGAAACTTTGGATTTGCATTCTAACATTTGATAGACTTTTTTATGCAATAGATAATTATATTTGGATCGGTTTATGTACAATGTTTATTTTTACTGTCTCTGAGAAAAACTGTTCGTGCACTGTATAGTAATAGACTGAACGTATAAACAAGAGTCATGTGTGTTATTCAATATAGTATTTATTAATATACAAATAAAACTTGTTATTAAACATACTGAATTGATCTTCTAGCAATAGACACAATTGTGGTACACACACACACACACACACACACACGTCTTGATATCATCATTGGCCAGGAACAGTACCACAAACAACTGTCAAGTACCATACTGCAACTAAGTACTGGTATACAACTCAAGAAAGCTACTGGTATAAAATTGTATGACATGTATGCTATCAAATTACAGTGCCTCTTATTTTACTCACAAATGGTGCTGTATATAAAATTGATTTCATACCACGAATTACTAGCACAGAATGAAATACTTCGGCAGAGAGCAGAGCAAATAATAAAAAAAGTGGAATAAAAACTTAATGTGACCACCTGTATTTTATGGGAAACTAATATCCACATAATCTACCACTTCCACTGCTATAACATACACTGTTGTCATATTTGGAGTAATTCAGACAGTTTTTAATTCAGTCTATGGAGATCAGAGATATTTGCAGTTAAAATACAATTGACACAAAAAATGCTTTAGCAAATGATGAGCATGCAGTGTGCTTTGTGACAATGATATCTTGTAAAGGTACTACATACAATATGGGGAACACTGTTGACATGATCTGCAGCCCGCTGGATGATTTTATGCGGCCCACCTGAGCTTGCTAAACTTTTTCAATTTGTGTGAAAATGTTTCAAACATAAACTTTTGGCCTAGTTGCATAGCCATATATTTGTAATTTGGCTTGTCATTTGAAAATGTGAGCACATATCATTTCCTACGACCCATACAAAACATAATTAATCAATTTATAGCCTAATAAATGTTAGAACATTTAGAAAGTAGGCTAATAAATGGTGATTGCTGCTTTTGATTCTGATGGTGTGGCTCGCAGCTTCAAGAATAAGTTTTTCAGTGGTCCACGGTGTCAAAAAGGTTGGAGGCACTATATAAATGTTTAGATATGATACGATAAACCGCAGATGAGCATCAAGTTCAATGCGTAAACACATGGGAATGGCATCAACCTAGACAGCAGCTACCCTATTTGAAACACTTTGCTTCACTTATCATCCAAATATAATTAGGGCTATGACCTGAACACAATGCAGGCAATATCAACACAGCATACAAAAAACAACCAACATTGCATTTATAATGTCATGCTCAGCAGAAAGCAACATTCTACTATTGCTGAGAGTTTCAACAGTGCTAGTGTTATTAAGAAATGGAGATCTGCCCAAACATGATAATGGAAACAATACTTATTACAGCACATGGGAAATGTATAAACAAACCTTGGGAACAAATGGCACTATTACAATGGATTAACAGCATGTATAACAGATTCAATATAGAAAATATAGACAGATTCTTGTCTTGGCTGTACTCCGGAAGTGGATTAATCTTTTGGAAGATCGTCCACTAAGAACATCATCAATGCAAACGAAATAGATACATTTTGAGCATATGAATAAACTACAAACTTGGAAATATAATAGGTATCAATCACTTTGCACATAATTCTTTATACACTTTTCTGAGATAGAGCAATGACATATCTGTATTTTAGATAGCTAGGTAAATACAGGGTGGGCTAGCATTAATGAACCGACTGCAAGCATAGAAGTCTGTCAATTTTTGTAATTTATTTATAGTTAATATGCCAAATTAAAGATATAAGACTCTAGTATTAAGATTCAAACACATTTTTATTAAAATATTTAGTCTACATGACGTAGACTGTGGCATAATAAAACCATCGCTTTTTCAGTAACTATAGCAGGACCATAGAGATGTCGACAGGAGCATCCTCCCTAAGCAACCGGGCTCAAAAATTTCTTTCTCCTCCATTTCAGGCAAAATCTTATCTTTCATTTCTTTTTGTGACGTCCTCTATTTAAGGCAAAAGTGTGATACAAATTCAAAATTTCAGATCCTTCCCAGATTCTCCACTGGGTGCAAATGTGCCCGGTTGGTATAGGAATAGAAGCCCCTGTATGTCGAATCATATTGTTGCAGATTTTTTGCTATGTAACAACTCTAATGACCATGTATCAGCTGATGAAACGGATCAATTGAGTGAAGAACTCACTCAAGATCCATACACAGAAACTCTCTCAAGACAGACTGAAGCTTTACACTTTCCACATTTCAATGCAGGCACATATAATAAGCTACATACGGGAATTACAAAAAATTCAGGTTAATATTTATAAACACTACATTCAACATGTAAATTAAATAACGGAAATGATAGAAAATGTTTATCACTGGAAACATAAATTATAACCAATGTACGAGAAAATAAACAAAAATATAAATTAATAAAAACCTGTTCATGCCTATAAATTCTACATAATCTGTATAAATAGAGGCTTCTGTGTGTGGGTCTGTTTGACCGGGATGCATTTCGCAAGTTTTGGAGCTTTTCACTCCAAACCTTCACTATTGTGTCAGTGGGGGCGTGGAACACCCAGTAGAGGGGTTCGTGTTCCCCTGTTTGTTCCTGAAGGGAACAAACTAAGCAATTTGTCTTCCCGAAGAATACAAACTAAGCAATTTTTTCTTCCCGAATGGAACAAACAAACCATTTCCGAAGGAAATAGCGAATGTTTTGTCCCTGAATGTGTTTCTTCACGAAGGGAAGAAATTGACCCATTTCCAAAAGAAATTCTTTTCATAAAAATTTGTTATCCCCCCAAATGTTTTTTCAGATAAAATTTTCCCCTTCCAATTTTTCTTCAATTTGTCTTTCATATCACAGCGCAATTGTTGGTTCCGAAGGGAACAAACTAAGCGATCTTTTTTCCCAAAGGGAAGAAACGACCCATTTCCGAGGGAAATAGCGAATGTTTTGTTACCTTCACTATTGTGTCAGTGGGGGCGTGGAACACCCAGTAGAGGGGTTCGTGTTCCCCTGTTTGTTCCTGAAGGGA
>JAQFXW010002284.1:0-13322 GCA_034693945.1 Dendrobaena attemsi
TAAGGACCTTGAGCAAGTCCTTCACTCACAATTGCTCATGGCGCTTCGGCGTGTAAACTCCGACACACCTCCGGACTATAGTCGGGACCGCTTCTGCGTAGTAGGAGACTTGAAGGGGCGGTATATAAATACGTGAATAAATAAAAATAAATAAATAAATACCTGGAATCTAATTTTCCATCTTTGCAACTCATGACAGGCGTGCAAAGTGTTCGTCGACCGAGCCTACGGCGCATGCGTGAACAGCATCAGCAAGGCGAAGCTGCAGTGTCTCGGGGTCCTCGAAGCACTGGCCAACGTCTACAAGCACGCTCAGGGTGTTCTCGACAGCCTGAACCCCGACAGATGGGCTCCGAAGTCAGCGAATCTAGCTCCGAACAGACACCAGATTCTACTGATGGGCAGCCGCGGACGGGAACAGTGAGTATCCACGCCTACCCGGATCTTGACCCCCTGCCTTACTATTCTGATTTGACTAAGCGCTTGTGAATAAGCTGGTTCCCGCGACTCCGCTTTTGTGGGCGCTATAGAAGTCTCGAGTTACGATTACGATTACGATAAGCTAATAATGTTCTTGACTCTTGTCGTGAGGTAGAATAATTGTTAAATCACGAGTGTCTAAACCATAGAAGCATTTTAGCAAATGCTCCATTCACGATTTTGGAGGAAGTTTTTTTTGCGGGAAAGAAGTGAAATGTAACATTTGGAGGAATATTTTTGCAAATGTTAAAAATGACTGAAACAGGTCATCAGTTGGATTTTGGTCTGACATGTTATTTTTAAGAATTAGAAGTTATGACTTTAAAAAGTCAGTTTTCTTGTTTTTAATGATTATTTATTTATGTATTCACACATTTCTATACCGCCCCTTCAAGTCTCCTACTCAGACTATTCAAGGCGGTCCCGACTACAGCCCGCAGGTGTGTAAGAGTTTAGGGGACTTATTCAAGGTCCTTACGTGTCGAGTGGGATTCGAACCTGGTGGGAGATACATGCCACCTTTGAAGAGGCGCTATATTAAATCTTTGGAATAAAATTACTGATCAATAACGAATTTGAATTGTTGTCAGGCGGTAGACAGATGGAGGAGTGTAAAAGGTTGTGAGTAGGTTAGTTAAATTGAACTTGTTTCGATCCATCCCTGTTGATCGTCGCATGTCATCTCACCCAATTGGGAAATGGGGAAACATTTAGTGGGATAATAAACTGAGTTCCCAGACTCAGTCATCGGTCGATTGTCTCGTTCCTGCATGCCTCTGCTTCAGCAGCAGACACGCTGACTAGATACATGATCGATCGTCCTAAATCGATTTGGTGCCCGTTCGATTAATCACTATAAGCAAAAGATGCAGAAGAAACTGTAAACTGCGAATTTTGCACAAGACAGTACTGCTATAATTACAACAAGTAAACGGGGATGTTGTTAATTAAAATGACGTTGTTGATGTTGTTGTTGCTGTTGTTGTTGTTGTTGTTTTATGATGATGATGATGACGACGACGACGACGATGATGATGATGTTGATTATGATGATGATGATGATGATGTTGATTATGATGACGATGACGACGGCGACGGTCATTATGATGTTGGTGATACTGATCAAGTTGACAATCATTGTGATGACGAAGATGTAAAGAGGAGTAAAATGATGACGATGAAGATTGCAGGGGTGCTGGCTATGAGGACTATAGTCTATATCACCAGGGTGGCTCGAAAAAAATGACCCACCTAAATTTTTGGCCGATATCTTTGACAAAAGTGGGAATTTTAAAATAGAATTTTACCGACTGAAAGGCAATTCATAATTACATACTACTAAAAAATTTCACTAAAATATTTTAAACAGAATAAATGTTATTCAACTTTTTGTGACGTCACCCACTGTTTTTTTATGTTTATATAACGTTTAACCGTTTTTGCTAATTCTCAGCCAAAAGTAAAAATCTGTTAATTAAATTTTACAGGCTTAAAGGAACTTTATATATACATATAGCAACTAATTTTTTTATCAAAATATCTCGAACTCAACAAAGTTACTCCACTTTATCTTGTAACATTTGTTGCGTTGCCCTTTCTTGAATCATCAGAATACCACAGGTCGACTCACTAAAGGTGCTGTAACCTATGTTCTATTTGACAAATTTTGATGAAATTTGGTTGGTATATGTAAATATGAATCACGTTTAAGCCTGTACGATTTTATTAAAATATTCTTATTTTTGACGGAAATATTTGAAGGCGTTGTAAAATAAACGTATATATATAATATATATCTGTCTCGGGTTGTTTAGGATGTGGAACGAGGTGTTATCGGACGATAGCGACATCTGTGAACCGCTGCACAGCGTCATCGTCTGCCAGGGTCTGAACAGCAGCGAGACCCTGTGTCGTCCATCCGGTTGGGCGGGCAGCGTCATCCAGGGCGCAGTCAACTCGACCCTCACGGCCCTCGGTCAGCTGGAGGGTTATCTACGCACCAGCGTCCGCTACGGTCCACCGCTGCCGCCGTCCGCTCCCCACATCCCTATGACCGTCCTTGAAGCGACCGTCAACGAAACCAAGGTCAGAGGTCGTCAGAGCTTCCTTGAGGGATTCGACGACGCGGTTGAGATGGCGGAACAGTCGATGCTCCTCGTTGCGAGGGTGATTCCGGTGATCGCTTGCGTCCTGGTTGGTTGGGCGGCTTCGACGTACCTCACCCTCTACCTGTGTGTCGATCCAACGTATCTGCCGATGCAGTGGCTTCCGGAAGGTGGCCAGATGGAGTGGAGGTCCTATGCGGGGCAGCATCGACCTCCAAGACCCCTCGAACAGGCATCGTCCTTCTGCTTTGAACGTCTGCTGCCCGGCCAGTCTGGACAGTCCCCAACGGACGGTCTGTTCGTGGTGGCCCTTCACGGCACCCTCGCCGGGGTACTTACCTTCATCGACTTCTCCCTCTACTGGGTCCTGAGTCTCGTCCGAATGCACTCGAGGCCCCCGTTCGACGTCACCGGCGGAAACACCCTCTCGTCGGTCGTCCGGGGCAACGGGACCCTGGCAAAGATCCTCCGGGAGTTTCTCAGGGGCTTCCATCCCGGTCACTGGTTCGGATTCTACGAAGGGGGCTTCGCCTGCATGCCCTCGCCCAGCACACCCTCGCTGGTCAGTGCATCTGTCCTCGTCGTACTCTACGGGGTTCTCGTCCTTGGCGTGACGATGAAACGTCGATCGTCGATGCTCAGGAGCGCCATCTGCGGACGGTTCTATCAAGAGCGTGAACTGGCCCGTAGCGAGTGCCTCAGCGGGATCATTCGAGCAAAACGGACTCGAGTTCTTCGTTCCATCAAAGAAGCCTCGTCGTCGTCATCAGCCGAAACCGAGCAAAAAACGGCGACGTGCGACAGAGACCTTCTCAGACAACTAATCGATCTTCATCCGGACAATAATGCTTCCGGTTCCGTCTGCCACCGGATCCTCTTCCAGCGCGTCTCGCTCTGCGTCATCTGCCGTTCATCCGCCGCCACCCAGGCGTGTCCGTGCGTCGTGTGTCAGCAGCAGGACCAGACGACCGCTAGGGTTAGATGCTGTGAGTACTGTCTGAGAGCAATCGAGAGCAACGCTCATTCGTCGTCCCTCTGTCGAGACTCTTCTTCAAACGCTTATGTTGACCTCATCTAAGCGTTTGATACAATCGAACGCGCTCCCTAATACGTGCAGAGTTGCACTGATAGTTATAATAATATTTTCGTTTATTAAGATTCACAATGTCACACCGCATTACAAATATCAAAAACATAGCAGAATGAACGATATAGAATATTGCAGGAGTAGAATTTAACATAAATTATGGTATAGCCACGCAGGGCGCTCGCATGCAATCTACATCTCTATTTACAACACAATCTAGCTAATGAAGGATGAGTCTTCCTGAGGAACGTTCTTTCATGACTCCGGTATTTAACTCGGTTTTTCTATGCTTCGCACCAGCTCGTATCCAATGCTCCACGGCCCCAGCATCGCATCTAGACTTTCATCTCTGTGCACGGAGTAGGCCTAGTTTGTTGCCATCACGGCAAGTTACAATGATCCATTTTATTAGATTTGGTGAAACCGCGTTTTATAGATTCCACTTAAGCGCTTAATACTCTACCGTAAATATAGACACAGGTTATTTACAGAAAAATGTATATTGCATAATAATAATAATATGATATTTTGTATAGTTTTGCATACTTAAACAAACGTCACTTGGAGGCTAGAGGGTCAGTCCAGCATTTAGTTTTGAGCATTTATAGACTGATCTCTGGTCATGTTTAGTTTGACCTCCTGGATATCGATCTCGAACCACGGACTTTCTTCTGACTAACCCTTTTGACTTTACGTAGCGCTCGTGAATTAGCTGGTGCCCAGCGCTTGGCGTTACAGTGCGCTTTGGAAATCTCGAGATTACGATTAGTTGTGGAAGAAATTGTACACAATTCTGATCACGTCAACGCAGCCGAGGAAATAAATATCACCTGGTCTTGAACTTGCTTGCTCTGCTTGGGTCTTTTCATTATGGTTCAATGTAAAAATAGATGCTCAATACACTACCAACCCTTGTTAGCTTGATCCTGATATAGGCTACATACAAGTCAAACATACAGGCAGAGGCTTCTACCCCCCCCCCCTCCCCAAGCAGCCGGGCTCAAAAACTCATGACCTTCCATTTTCCACCCACAAAAGTTTTCTTCCATCCTCTATTCCCCCTATTTCTGAACATTATACATTATAAAACGTTCCCTGTTTTCCACTGGGCGCACTAGCGCCCGCTTGGCATATGGATAGAAGCTCCTGCATAATTATAGGCCCCTATACGCACATAACCTATGGCAAATTGGCTTTTACTAGCCCAGTTAGCTACATTTGGAGCCGTGTGCTTGCACGGACCGTGTTCGACTCCCGGTGCCTGCGGACACTCTAAGTTCTAACTAGCTGACAAAGCGCTACGAGATCCTACAATTATATCTCACTACTTGTAAGACTGCCGGTACATCAGTGCGTTGATCCCTATTTCCGAGGATCGCTCTTGACGCTGATAGGTTGTCTTCAAATGGCTTTGCATGCAACAAGAGCATCGATCGATCGATCGACTGGGAGGGGCCTGGCGATCGAGATTGGAACCCCCTCCCCCCCAACTCCCTCAATGGACCTCCGCACTCCCTCAATCGATTAACTGTCCGTCGAGAGGAATAATTACTGCAAGATTAATGACCATCGTTAATCCCTTCTGCTGCTCTCGTTGACCAACTCAGACCAAGTCGCTTAAAGGTGATGAGTTTGATGGAGACGTCGAGAAATCTGACGTTTGAAAGACACCAAGTCAACTGGTTCTGTGCCAATGCAGTGACTGAGGTTGCTATGGTCAGATGTGTAAATCTTTGTCAAACATTTGGGGTGGGGGAGGGGCAGACTAATGGAGTTGTCTTAGAAATCCATACAGCTTTAAGCACTTAAGAAGCAGGCACAGCGCCTCTGTAAGATACAGGATGAGCTGGGTTCATCCTGACCAACCGAACCTCTTGTCTTTAGGTCATTTCCTACATCAGGCTAAACGTTAAGAGTAGGTTTAATAATTGACATAGGCACTATAGATTTTGCTATTTGATGAATACTTCACTATTCAAAATTAATTGTTAGCAGATTTTTTTACCAGGATTGTTACCTGAAAATAGAAAAAAGTCTTTACAGCTCAACAGATCTGAGAACATAAAGAGCGTAACTAGCATCATCGAAAACTGCTTGTTAACATTCATTGTCATCTAGGTGTAAATCCAATGCAAAGATGACATAAATTCAAATCCGAAACTTTGACGAAGTTTAAACAGGCAATCGAGTTCATTCACCGAGAAATAAAACAATTAAAAACAACCATATTCAAATTATCCATCTGCCCACTGTATTGTACTGTATCGAAACTTTTATATAGCGCAAAAAATCTACTCAGGAGCGCTTCCGGCTCGAGGATTCCGAGGAAAAAGATGAGACTTCAAGGTGCGAACAGCAGTAGGAAGAGAGGCAGAGAGCAGAGTGGAACGAAGTGCAGGAGGAAGACCATTCCACAGGGAGGAGCCAGCTAAACACTTGAATAGATGCAGTTACAGCCAGAGCAAAATAAACTTGACACTTAATTAATGAATAGCCTATGGTAAGCCTATAAGAATATAATGAAAGTTTAATCGAATTAAAGTCATTAAACTTTATTTAAATTACAAAGCAAATTAATTCCATAATTAAATTCAAGACCAATTCAAGACCAATTTCAACATTCTATGTAAGCCATCCTACAATTATTTCCTATACTTAGGTCTCTGGGGTCTCGTAAACAACGCTGCAATTGTCGAAGTACTTCCGCTTGAGCTGATCGACACCGCTGGGTACAGACGGCTGATGGACACAAATCTTCTCGGCGCCGTTGACGTCACGATGACGTTTCTGCCGCTTGTAAAGAAAGCACGAGGTCGGATTCTAAACATTTCGTCATACGCTGGACGAACTAGCCTGCCAACCACTACATCGTACTGTGTAACCAAGTACGGACTTGAGGCATTTACAGATGGACTCAGGTGAATTTGACTTTGATTAGAATTATTTTAGTTATAATTAAAAATTATAGCGGATTGTATTTGATTCAAATTTTATATTTTCTTCATGAGCTTCGTCTGTAACCGGTTCAGCACATGCCCGTCAGAATCGCTTCCAGTGAAAAGACCCAAGAGAAGAAATAGGTTTTGAGATGAATGGCGTAGAAACAATTACAGAGAGAAAGGCCTCGTAGGCCTGTATTTAGTCATATAATTTATAACTGTATCTAGTTAGTGAGTATACGCAATAGGCCTATTGGCCTAGGGCCTACATTTATTGTGTAATATTCGTGATGTGACATATTTTATTGTAATATTTTACTAAAAACAACTAGCGCAGACAGTGTACACTATACAGTGTCTAGAACGCATCTTCCCCTAACAGACAATCAGACAATATAGTATAGCGCGTTGAGCTGAGAATTCACAAAAAAAGTTTCAGTGGTTTTCGTAATCAGCAGGGTCGAATTAGTCTAGAGAACATTGTTTCTAACTATGAACATGGCTTGGGATTTACTACTACAAAGCCCAACGTTTTCACTCAATATTCGTGAATATTCTTGTTTTTGTTCTTGATGTTGAGACTTTTAGGCTGAAAATTCAGCCTGGCAACAGTGATTTTCGTAATCATCAGGGTCGAATTAGTCTAGAAAACAATGTTTCCAAATATGAGCATTACTTTGGATATGTAATACGAGATCTTAAACGAGTTCACTCACTTTCATGAATGTTCTTGTTTTTGTTCTTGATTTTGATACCCTTAGGCTAAAAAATCTAGCATGGCAAGAGTGATTTTCTAATCAGCAGTGTCGAATTAGTCTAGAAAGCATTGTTTCCAAACACATAATACGAGGCCCAACAGTTTCACTCAATATTCATGAAAATTCTTGTTCTTGCTCTTTAGTTTGAGACCCTTAGGCTGAAAATGCAGCCTGGCAACAACACTTTTCGTAATCAACATGGTCGAATTAGTTAAGAAAAATATGTTGCCAAAAATTAACATGACTTGCTACTTGCAACGGTTTTTTGAGTTTTTGCGCCTAGACTAATAGTTTAAACGTCTGAGTCTATTGATGACATGCGTTGTTCACTTGTTCAGACGATCCCTTCGTCCATTCGGATGCAAGGTTCTTCTGATTGAGCCAGGTGGCGTCAAGACGAACATCATAACCGAGGGATCGTTGGTGGAAACCTTCAGCGCAGCCTTTCGGAAAATGAACCCTGCTAAAGATAACACGGAGGAGACGGAGAAATTACTAAAGCAAGGTTAGTTGCAGAGAAGCTAAGACCATAAACAAGACAATAAATATACCCGCAGAGCATTAACAGTGCGTTGTAGTCGATGAAATGATAAGACCGCATCATTGCGACCTATGACCTGATACATTAATGCTGTGTTGTTCTATATTATTTAGAACGTGAGAAGCTGACGACAATGCTGAACGATTTGTCGCGTATTATGACACCGATTGAGACAGTCATCGACTTTTATGAACACGCCCTGTTCGGAGTCTATCCAAGAGCCAGATACGTGGTCGGAACCGATGCCAAGATTGCCGTTTTTCTACAAATGCTTCCCGAATGCTTTACCGATTGGCTCATATGTTCCCGAATGCCAACGTTTCAATGTCGCACGAGTTCTGACATCTAGGCCTAATATTATTAGCCCAGACTCACAGATTTGTGCTCAGTGTTACACAAAGACAAAATATGCAGTGACAATTTGAGAAGTAGCCTACAAACGACGAAATGGAGTACTTTGTGCAGTCGAGCAGTCATCAACAATTAGATTATCCCAAGAGCTTTTATGACAGAACTTTCTTCCCATTATTTTGTTGTAATTTTGTTGTAAAATATTTTACTCAAGAATTGGTTTTTAGTATGCAGGGTCTAAAGAACTTTCATTGTAAGAATGATGTCTTGCTGGAATGCACGCTGAAGTACAATAAGAAGACTGGACTTATTAACTGCTTGTTGTATCTGTTCTGCTCGTGCCCGTCACAATCGCTTCCAGCTGTTCAATACAAAGACCCCGAGAGAAGAAATAGGTTTTGAGATGAGAGACGTAGAAACACTTACTGAGAGAAAGCCATTTATAAAACTGTAAAAAATTATTTAGTCACTTAAACTATAACTGTATCTAGTTAGTGAGTATAGGCAATAGGCCTATAAATTTATTATGTAATATTCCTAATGTGACATAATTATTTTGTTCCTATTTTGTTGTAAAATATTATTTTACTCAAAAATTGGTGTATGGCGTACAGAGTCTAAACGCGTCCTGCCAAACAGACAATAGACTACACGGTTTTAAAGTTGGAGCACTAAAAGTCTATTTGAGAGAACTAGGAGACAGAACTTTCTTCCTAACGACGCTCCCACAGTGGAAGCGATGGCAGCCGCTGCTCATGACGCACTCTTTAAATCGATAATTTCAGCCGAAAACCACTTTTCGAGAGGACTGTTCTCGGCCCCTATGGAATCATACCATAATCTCAGACCTGGTCCACACCCATTTAAGTTATCAGCTAAGGACAACAAAAGCTTCATAAATAGGCTGCTGTATAAAAATATTTATTAACGTTCGACATCTGTGCAATGACTGCTTCTTCCGCTTCTACTCCTAGAATCTGCTAGGAGTGGTCGGCCAGAAACTAAATATTTGTCCCATTTATATGTAAACTCACTGCGGTTTGTCAGTTTGTGATGTTAAACGAAAATACAATACAATGTGTAAACCGAAGTGTGGTTAGCAATTGGATGAATAAATAATACACTTACTTACTTAATTATATTAACTGCAATTCAATTAAATAATAAAATTCACAAATAATGGGCCTATATGATTTCGATTGGTGATCAGTGTAATAATGTCTTATGGGTTGCGCAATTCACTAATTCAGTGCTAGAGTTTGCATGGCCCCAAGGATCACAGATGCCGCTAGAAAAGGACACCTAGGCCTACATGTAAAACATTGGAGGCCTAGTTACCAACAGTGATTCCGTTAACACCTGAATTTCCGGAGTCCTGGACGCATCTGGTTGCAAAATTTGGAGTCCAAGTAAAATGGAGAGGAGTCATGGACTCCACGCCTATCAATTTTTGGAGTTTCATTGGCTTTTAAGGCCACAGGTTCATACGGTATAGCAGGCTATCTGTAAAGACTCCGGATTTCCTGGATAGCCAAAGCAAGAGTGCGAGTGATCAAAGGTGATATTTTATGCGAAGAGTGGACCTGATTTAAGTGATTTTGGTCAAAAAGCTTAAAGAGGACATTCGCGCGAGAGTGCGAAATTTGTTTGACCTTTTTAATGCAACATAATGTGACACAGAGTTCATTCACACAATCGTTCGATACATTTTAATAGTTCATGCATTCGATTATTGCTCGAGTGAAGACAGAATAAACTGAATAAAGTAAAGCGCTATCAAATGAAAAATAATTAAACGAAGAGCTTCTGTGACTTCGACTCGCGCAGGTTACGGATGTCACTCATCGCACATTGATTTCAATCTGCGTTTACGCTGCGTTTGCGAGAGCACTATATCTGTTAAGCAGGCCTGCATGAAGAAAGAGGGCTACTCTAAAATGCTTTCTTTAATCACGCAATTTCGTTAGGCATTTATAAACTATAACTATAGGCCTTATCGCCTGCAGGCCTACTACTACCCAGTGTATTGTATCGTGTTGTATCTATAGATTTCTGTCAGTACAGGCCTACGACCTAATCAGAGGCACAACCACACGCACATCCTACATAAGCTGACCTTGCATGAGTAAGCAATTATTGTTATCTTAAGAAGACTAAAGCTCATTTGTTAGATTATATCTATATCAGGTCAGAAGGTTATGCTTGAGATTCGTTCGGCTTAGAGCAAATTAGTGATCAGAGCTACAAATGGACAGATCACTTATGTGAAAGGTTTAAAGTCTGCTTTCGCCGTGCACTGATTCGCAACGCAAACGGTAGGTCCTACTCCAGACTGCAATGTTTGCTGTAGGCCTAAGCCTACACTTTGCGTGAAGAGCTATAATAGGGCGTTTTGCAACTAAAGGTAGGAGTCATGGCTTCTTGTATAGTCAAGAAAATATACTCTCGATTATTGATTGCTTTGCTTTACATGTTTGACTATGAACCAAATGTGTTACTGAATTAAACAGATCTAAACTGTATCAAGACTACATCATGCCAAATTTAATCTTTTCGTGACGCAATAATAATAAATAGGACTAGACCCCTAATGGTATGGTGTTACTACTTCATGACCCTGCTTGTGTCTACATTAATGTCTACAAAGACGGAACAAATACAAATTAGTATTAACATCCGTATAGGGGTAGGTATAGGTAAGCTACTTCATTGAGGCCTAACTTCAATTTACCTTAAGCCTACATACTTGTGTGCTTGTATGTACGGTGGGCCTATGTATCAGGACACTTAATTCCTTCTGTCCCATATAGGCCTACATGTAGGCAAAGGCTCAAGCGCCATTTCAAACTGCATTAAGATGGTAGAAATCAGAGTAGAGCTTACAGATACGTTCTCGACAGAGCAGACAAGTGAGTTCAGAAGTACCGTACCTTCCTATAAGCTTATTATTGTTATCTAACTCAGTTAATTACGGTGCCTGTTGTGTGTTGACCAGAGACAATTTTCCGTAGTAGGCCTATGTGTGCATTTAATTACTCATAAACGCCGAGTTTTCGAGGTCCGTGAGCGCCATCCCTCATGAAGGTCCATGCGAGACCCTCACAGCAATCAGTGAGGAAACATTTTTTAACATTATTTTTAAGGAAGAAAGTTGTCAAATTGCGAAGATCATCATACAAGTTTTCAGGGTAGGCCTAAATGAAAGAAAGTGAGAAAATTTAGATGAACAACTAAAGAAGGTCATTATAACATTTTGTTTGGTAGACTAAAAGGAAGAAAATCTGAAAATTTTGGTCAACGACTGAAAAGGGTCTTCAAAACATTTGGACGGCTATTTGGGGAAACCACTGCCTTGGTCCTCACAGTTTTGTCAGAAACTTGACGCCTATGTAATTAGCCGAAACATTATTATCTGCAGGTGGGACTATTATTCTGCCTGAAGATGGCGTGCTGCGATGTCTATTCTGTCGTCGGTCTCTTTCTTTTTCTCTTCGTTCTCTACAAGATCATCGATCGACTCGTCCGTCTACCTAGCATCGGTGGCCATAGCAACTGTTACGTCCTCGTGACCGGATGTGGACACGGATTGGGACTTGAAGCGGTCAGACGATTCGAGAAGCTCGGATGTCACGTCTTTGCAGGATGTCGAAAACAGGAAAGCGTCCAACAGCTCAGGGAGACATTTTCCGATCGTGTTCATCCGATTCTGATGGATGTCTCGAAGCCGGAGAGCGTACGCGAAGCCTTCGACTATGTATCGTCACAGATTCCAAAAGACACTGGTAACACTCCTTATGATAATTATTTACCTATTAGTGTAAAAGAAAAACGTTGCTTTAACATTAATTAACTTAGTTAATTAACTTAGTGTTGTATGTTCCGCTACACTCATAGGCTTCTGCCAACTATTTTAATGACTACTTTCAACTTGGTTCGGATATTCATACTCACACCAGGAATGTAGGAAAATATCGCTTGACATTCGCTCACTTAAATTCACGTAAATTGTCAGATAAGCATGTAGGAGCTTCCGTGTTTAATGAGCTTCCTCCCGAAATTTGTCAAGCACCCTATTCATTATATTTAAAATGATGCTGCGTGTTCATCTAATTAATAATCATAAGTAGGGAACCATTTAAAGTTGTCTGTTTAGTTAAGTTACCAGTTAAGAAACTAGTTAAGTTCCATAAATAATATAAAAAATAATTGGAAAATTAGAAAGCAACTCCAAAAATAACGTAGGCCTATTAATTTTCCAATACTCCATCTGTATTACACTTTGATATTAGGGGCCTATATTGTATAGGTGACCCTATTCTCTGGATTATTATCCCTTCAAGACCTCCTTGTTATGCCAACAGTGAAATGTCTTTTGCAAATGCACAATGTAAATGTGCTGATGTTGTTGTTGGACAACAATAAACAATAAACAACAATATGTACGTGTGTGTGTGCCGCCTCTTACAGTCCACTACTGCTATTCAGAGGCGGTTCCGACTACAGCCTGCAGACGTGTCAGAGTTAACACGGAATACACTCCGAAGCGCCTTGTGCAACTGTAAGTGAAGGAAAATCCGAGCGCCGTGGCTTGTGAGGGAACCGAACCCCAGGACTCAAGGCGGTGACTCTCCCACTTGCGCCACAAAGCCTCGCAGATCTATTAGCCATCATGACTGTATGCGGTATCGCTAGAGCAAAACAAACTTAGAACCTATAATTAAATGAGGTTACAAGAATAATAATGAATGTCTGATTACAGTTATTAAATTTACTTAAATTACAAGGAAAATAATTTCTTGATTAAATGATTATTCTAGACCAATTTCTACATGCTACCAGCAATTATTTCAATTCAATTTCAATTCAATTCGTCTTTTTATTGCAACCATAATAAGTACAATTTTATAGTTCACATTCATTGTAATAGCCTGACAACAAAAGGGGGCCCAGAAGGGAGACATCCCACTAGTAGGGACACCTCTTAACAGGGGCTTCTATCCCTATACCCAGCGGGCGCAAGTGCGCCCAGTGGAAAACAGGGGGGAACATTTCATAATGTAT
>JAQFXW010002285.1:0-13321 GCA_034693945.1 Dendrobaena attemsi
AAGCGCTTCGGCGTGTAAAACTCCGACACACCTGCGGGCTGTAGTCGGGACCGCCGCTGAGTAGTAGTGGTCTGTAAGAGGCGATATAGAAATACACACATACAAAAATACAAATACAATGCAATGCATGCACGTACAGAAGCACTTACTTAATGAATCCACGAGTGAGACTTTTTACACAGCTGACATAGAAGAAGGGTCTCCACCAAATAACTACAATGAAGTCTTTCTTCCTCTCTTGGCCCACATGTGATATAATTTGGACGAGTGAAGACGATGGAGTCTGTGGCACGAGACAATCGCACGGCACAGAGTAGGAACAGAACCGGTTAAGATCTAAATCGAGCACATGCAGAATTCCTTCCATCCATCACATTCCATGACCTGTCGTTTATATATAGCACATAACAGTAGAACCGTTGTGTGCCTGACTGCATGTTCGTTTGTCTCCGAGGGTGCGTGCGTGTATGTGTAAATGTATGCGTGAGGGTGTTTGTAGGCGCGTGTGTAAGTGTCCCTGACCTTTTGCTTTCTCTCTCTGTCTCTCTGTCTTTGTCCCGTACCTCTGCAGTCTGTCTGTCTAGATGTCTGTCTCGCCACTCGCCAGCGCCTATCTCTGTGTCTGCCTGTCTCCATCTCTATCTGCGAGTATCTGTATCGACCTGTCTGTATCAGTGTATATCTGTCTCTGTCTATCTCTGTGCATGTGTCTACACGTTGTCTCTTTGACAGTTTGTGTGCTGGTCAGTCTCTTTCAGTGTCTGTCCGAGTGTCCGTCCGTCTGTTTGTCTATCTGTCTCTGCGACTGTCTGTCTGTTTTTCTATCTGTCTCTGCGACTGTCTGTTTGTCTGTCTGTCCGAGTGTCCGTCCGTCTGTTTGTATATCTGTCTCTGCGACTGTCTGTCTGTTTGTCTATCTGTCTCTGCGACTGTCTATCTGTCTCTGCGACTGTCTGTTTGTCTGTCTGTCCGAGTGTCCGTCCGTCTGTTTGTCTGTCTGTCTCGCTCTCCTTTCTCGCTGTAGCCCGATTCAGTGACTCGTGTTTTGCGGTCTCCGTTGGGGCGCCCTAGAAACGGGCGCCACGCGTCGTTCGTAGTCGTCTGAAGGCAGAAGGATAGAAAGAGAAGTAAACGGACGGAGAGCAGTAGAACACAGAGCATCGTCTGAAAATAGAAGAGAGTCCGCTGTTGATGCCGTCCAGCGTAGGAGAAGATATCGTTATTGCCGACAGCAGTTTATCGTAGATCTTTGTTACACTGAAAAACGAGTCCACGACGGACGAAGGGAGGGAGGGTTGAAGGGGGGGGGAGTGGATGAAGACATCTGGTCCCCTGGTCTTCCATGGACCATCCGAGGAGGGGGTCCTTCGTCGTGCTGGGAAGAGGAAGAAGCACGAACGACCCGGATGGTTGTTGGTTCGACGTGGAAGCAGCGTTTTAGTTGTGGGAGGGGGTGTGGGTTGAACCCCAGTTACTTATTTGTCTGACCTCAGTTAGGCGAAAGGATACACTGGGATCAGCTTCTAACACACACACCCCCAACACCGAATTCTTTTGGGGCTCGAGAAATGGAAAAGAGGAGAGAGAAACAAAGAGAACGGCGATGGAGCATGACTTTTTGAAAAATACGAGTTATAACTACTAAAAAAAATGTCGTTGGGCTTGGAAAATGGAAAAATTTAAGACTGCTTAGAAGATTTCTTATTGAGAAATAAAAAAAGAGTAAAATGGGGGGGGAGTTTATGCATGGCCTCTGAGAGTCCAGTTCTTAACCCACCACCCACCACTTCATTTTGGACAACTAAACACTGTGTGGATGAAGTGACATCAGATGAACGGGGTGTTATAGATTGTTATAGATGGGGTCTATAATTAGGTTGAGACTTCATTCGCCAAGGAATGAGTGGGGTGGCAACAGAGATGGAAAAGGAACAGCAAGAGCTGGAGCAGGAGTGACAGCAGTTGCAGTAGTAGACTAAGTAGCATCAGTAACACTAGTAGGATGAGAACCCGTGATTGGTTTCAGTACTTTCCATCTCGGCCTTTCTTCACGCCCTATTCCTAATGCTCATCCTCCATCTCTTCCAAGTTCTAACACGACGTCTTCGCCTTCGTGTATTTCCCTGCACGGTAGTGTAGTGGGGAAGGACGCCGCCTCGCAACCGAAAGGTTGTGGGTTTGAATCCCACCCACCGCGCAAGGACCTTTCGCAAGTCCTTCACTCACAATTGCTGAAGCGCTTCGGCGTGTAAAAGTCCGACACACCCTCGGGCTGTAGTTGTGACCGCCTCTGAATAGTAGTGAACTGTAAGAGGCGGTATAGAAATACACACATACATACATACATACATACATACATACATACATGCATTACATACATACTTCCCACCCACAGTGACCCACTGGCCACTTCTTTCTTTCTATTCCTCTACTTCTCAAATACAACTAGCTTTCTCCACGTCTTCTTCTTCCACCTTCTCCTTCTCTACCTACCCAGCCATCCTTCCGCATACCCATCGCCTGCCACCAACCCACCTCTCGAGCAGGAAGTCTTAAAGATGTTCAGATAGGGACCGGTAGGTTATCGCTGAGCGTGAAAGGGATAGATTTAGTGATGCGGGACCTGGAGGAAAGATTAGAGACCATCACCCTCGACCGCCCTGCACCCTCCCGCAGCCCAGGCCAGGGCAGCAGGGCAGTGGTCGGACAGCAGAAGCTATTCCAGTCTCACCATGCAAGGTCTGCATCTCCAACGGATGAGTCCAGCGATCACCAACTGTTGTAGGATAAGAAAACCAGACCAAGAAACAACATGGCGAGACGACCACCGCGCACTTTAAATCAACAGCAGAGTGAACAGACGTATGAATGGAATATCCACCGCAAATTAAACTATAAAGATGAGGTCTTTTGACAGACAGGCAGACACACAGACAGGCATACGTATACATGCATACACAGACATACATGCGTAGCTGCATACACATATAAAATATATACACACAATACATACATACAATACATACATACAGCGCCTCTGAGTAGTCTTCTTGAAGAGGCGCTATATATAAATGTTCGAAATGAATGAATACATACATACACACATACATACATAGATACATACACACACACCAATACATCTATTCATGCATGCAGACATACATACATACATACATACATACATACATAAATACACACATACAATACATACACATACATATATAGCCTACAAACATACATACATACGTAAATACATACATACATACACACATACACGCAATACATCTATTCATGCATACATACATACCGTATGAGTAAGCTGCATACATTCCGAATATGCATACATTATTCTACAGCCATATTCAAATACATGTAGATACCAAGAAACATCGATTAATTTTACTGAGACAGATAAAAAATACGACCCGCAGATCTATCCACAGTTTTATCAGCTGAAGCACATATCAATGTAGACAGTCACCGTATTATACACTTCTTAAAATAATCCGCAATAAATTATAACCCACGTAAAAACGATTTAATGAGAAAGCTAAAGAAACAATAAGGTAGTATATAGGATAGGAAATCCGATTTTTTGCACAATGGCCCAACGATAAATCCTACACGACGGGCAATCCCATCCATACTGCATCGACTCAACTGCCAGCCAGAAATCAGAGCCTCGTGTGTAACTGCCGGTAACAAAATCCAACAATACAATTAAGCAGGTCGGTTGCTTTCGCGGAAACCTCTGCGAAGGTTGATTGACCTTGATTTTTTTTAAACGTGTGGGAACGACCATCGACCATGCCCCACGTATCACATGGAAGATGATAATACAACAATAAGGGTTATAGGAAATGAAACAACTTAGGCATACACTATCATGTTATTCGGTGGTCCATTATTAGGAGTTTCTTTAACGACGTCTGTTAGTATGCGTAGCATAATAAAATACAACATGTGCACTTGATAATGCCGTTTTACAACGTTTAAGTCTTATAAGTAAGTCATCGATCCATCAATCAATCGATCCATCAATCAATTAATCAATTAGTCAATCAATCAAGCCTGTTATTCGTTTTAATAGGCTACATAACAATATTTATATAATATTATTATATGGATTGGTAAACATATTATATATTATCTGCTGCTTATTTCTCCTGCGTCGAGCACTGCGCTGACGATGAGGCCTCTTTCTTGAGGTTTCTTGGTCATGTATGCCGGGTGGTGACCAGTTCTCTCCCGGCAGGGTAAGGAAACCAATGGGCCTATTTTATGGCCTCTTTCGCCCTTAGGTGTCCTTCCAACACCTGCCTCCTGTGTTAGCCAGCACTTTCAGGGTTCCTGATGAGCCTGTCCATCTCGCGTAGCGCCCTAGGTGATTCTTCGGCCACAGCCTTCTCCACAGATGGCCTAGCCTCACCAGGCAATTCTCTACTTGTCTGTTCACCCTCCCACCACGATGAGGTGCAGGTAGGACTTTGGAGTAAAAGGCGGTATAGAAATACACAAATACCATACAATACGAAACACGCAATATGAACATTTATTGAGTTTGCATGAGAAGCGGAATTTGTAAGAGTTTGGTAGTTTCACATTAGAAAAATTTGCCGAGTCAGGTAATATGCAAGTATGTGTTTATTAGGTCAGTCTGCAGAAGGAATGTTTATGAATTGGAGTTGTTCACGTTTGAAGCGTTTGTTTGTCACTTTCATTTTATAGGTGTTTAATGAACAAGGCTGGTATGTGTAGCATTTCAAAATAGGTCAATTTCTATGCAGCGATTATTTTGAGCAGACAAGTGCTCATAAATTAACTATCAGGTTCCACTACAAATGTTTATGTAGCAGGTCAGGTTGTGAAAAAGTATCTATTTATAAACTTATCTTAAGTTCTGATGTATTTACGGTATTTTGTATAATGGAGTGCTTTAGGAAGTTATGGAAATATTTTTGAAATTGTTCAGGTTTATTAAAATATTGCCTGGTCTTGTTTTGACAGGGAGCTTGGATATTCAGAAGGAGTTAGAGGAGCTAGTGGCACAGTTTATTGGTGTTGAGGCAGCTATTGCCTTTGGCATGGGTTTTGCCACCAACTCCATGAACATACCTACGCTTGTCGGAAAGGTAAATTGTCACTAATAAGTCATTCCAAGTGAATAACTTGGAGGCACGTAGTCAACAGTCATGTATACACATTCAAACAGACCTGTGCATTTAAAGTGCCACACAAAGAGACATACTTATGACCATCTAAAAGTTTCCTTTGAACTTTAAACAGACCTGTGTATTTTCAGACAGTTTGTGAAAGTGTCCAGCTGAGATTTGAAGGCAACAATTCATAAATCAGTCCAATATGCAGCTGACAGGGCACGATGAATTTGAGTGGAAGTGCCACCTGTATATCTGATATATGACAATATAAATATACTGTATTTTCATCAGATGCAGCTGCAGCTGATTTGAAGATATGGTCTAATTGTTTGCTTCCGTCACAATGGATGGTGTAGGAAAGTGCGTCAGAAGGCTGACATGTAGAGTGCAATCGTACGTCATCAGTGTACAGTAGTGGGACCAAGTCCAACGCTCTCAAAGCTGTGATGAGTGGAGTTGGATCAGCTGTGTATGAACTGCACAGGCTCACCTGCTTACTGAGCCATGTGGACCATTGACTGAAAGTGGAGTTCATGCGAGCTATTTCTGTCAGTGTCGTGCCGGTCAAAGATGGAACAATGCTAATGACGTTGTGTGGCTCCTTAGTTGATCCGTCTGTCAATCATAGTGATGTTGGTTCAGTTGTGTCTTGGCATGTTACTTGACCTAAGTCGGGCAGTGCAGGCATACAGAATTCGTCAATCAAGTACGCATGCACTTATCGCTCCCCACTTCTACTCTTCTCTGCAATCTTGGCAGCTGTAGCCTTGACAATGTGCTGCGTGGGTTTGAAATCTGTCTCAGGCTTACGACTGATCTGGTGGACTCCTTTACGGCATCAGTGGTATTTGGTAAGCAGGCTTAACTGCTTCTACAGGGTTGGCGAAGAAAGTAACCCCTACATTTCTAGCTAATATTTTTGGTCAAATATATTAAGAGTTTTTAATAAAATTTTACAGACTGATAGATAGCTCGTACCTATGTGTAACTGGCAACTTTCCAAAAAATATTTAAAACAGGAAAAAATTGTACAACTTTATTGAGCCCACCACTGTTTACTAATGGTTCAAAAAGAATTTTACTGTTTTTTGCTAATATTTCTGCAAAATTAGAAAATTTTAATTTTGAAGGAGATTAGAGTGAAAAAAAGTGTGGCTGCCAGATACGGCATCTAGGGCTAGTGAAAATCAGGAACAGCGCGAAATCAGACCAGAAAAATCAGACTTTCATATGTGGCGAAATCAAGAGCAGCGGAAAATGAGACTGCAAAAATTGCGGCTTGCAGATGCAGCGTTTAAGACTCGAGAAAATCAAGAGCAGCAGGAAACAAAACTGGAAAAAATCAGACTTTCATATGCGGCATCTAGGACTCTGGAAAATCAAGGGCAACGGGAAATAAGACTGCAAAAAATATGCGACTTGCAGATGCGGCGTTAAGGGAAAAGGAAAGTAAGGAGCAGCGAGAAATCAAACTTATATTTTGTTTTGTATCTATTGTGTACACCAATTGAAGTGCAACCTGGGCGAAGCCGGGTAATTGAGCTAGTAATTATATAAATCAAACAAGCTTACTACTTGGATGGGTGACTTTGTGAAATATCCAGCGCCTCCGATTTGCACTTGTGTGTGACTTTCATGCTCACAATGTTTTTAGTAATAATAATACTCAGTGCTTTGTCTTATTTTTTGGTGAACAAACACCATGTACGGTGGCATGTTTTGACATCAGTTGACGTGCAGAACCGTTTAGTAATAATTGATAATAATTAATCATTATTATAAATGTAAGTTGGGAAACTAAGCCGAATCCTGTCATCGGATTGCCATGGTTGTGTTCACGTTAGAGGTATACAAATCTTGAGCCACAGAACTGAGCTTTGAAGGGGCATGTAAAGAAGTTATGACGTATGCTCTTTTTTCCTGAGTTTTTGTTGGCCTGCCTAGTATGCTTTACGACCATTGTCCATGAATAAAGTCTTGCAACAGCAGTGCCTAGCAGTCCCCAGGCATTTAATTTTATGTGCTATTGTGAATGGAGCTTTGTGTCCGCTGTTGACGTAAAGGAGTCTTTTGTGTTGTCGACCGCGTTGCGTGACTGTTGGAGGTTCTTGAGCAATTGCACGCATGTGTGCATAACCTACTATGGTCTTCCTATTCATGCGATAATTCACTTAGCGTACCCGTCACTCCAGATCCCCTCGTTCAGTGACTTCCGTCGACTTGAGGTAACACTCTCTGCCCAGTGAAGTTTCTTGACATCCACTTCACCCACGTTTGTATTTAGGTTGAACTTTTAGCCTCTTTGCTTTACTCAAAGTTTCGATGGCTCAAACTAAAAGCAAGTAATCAAGTACATGTGCACTAGGTAAGATGATAAGAATCTTGATTGCGAAATCTAGTCTACTTTTATAACTTCTTTTGCTTGTGTCATAATGTAATGTACGATGTATGGTCAACAGTTGTGTATGTCCTTGAAAAAATGCCATAGGATGAATGGCTGATGATGAAAGAAAGTTGTTCTATGACGCAATACTCCACCCACGACACTCCGGTTATTCTTAGATTTGATGATTGTTGTCTCAGTTTGGGTAAAACTGTTTACGACAATTATTGCGTTGTTGCTACTGAAGTGTATTCAGAAGTTGATGCTATTTAAAATGAAGACTAAAATTAGCTGGTGTTGTTTGGTAGGGTTGTCTAATACTTAGCGACGAGCTGAATCATTCCTCGCTTGTACTCGGAGCAAGATTGTCCGGCGCTCAGATTAAAACATTCAAACACAACGGTAGGGGGATCTTCTTAGTCCTCACCACTCCTCTTCTGTCTACCTTCTCTGTGGTTTATCTGTTTATTTTATTTATTTATTTAATTCTTCATTTACACATTTCCATACTGCCCCTTTAAGTCCACCACTACTCAGAGTCGGTTCCGAATTCAGCCTGGAGGTGTGTCTGAGTTTACATGCCGAAGCACCTGAGCAACTGTTTTCAGTCCTCCCCACACCTCTTTGTACTCCTCCTCTGTCTACCTTCTCTGTTTTCAGTCCTCCCCGCTCCTCTTGTCCTCTCCTGTCTACCTTTTATGTCATCCTAAGTCCTCTCCACTACTCCTTTGTCTACCTTTTATGTCCTGAGTCCTCCATGCTCCTCCTCTGTCTACCTTCTATGTCCTGAGTTCTCTAAACTCCTCCTCTGTCTTTCTGTTATGTCCTCAATCTTATCCTCTCTGCTATCTCTTCAGTTACCCATTTTTATGCATTTGTGAATTCATTAGTGGCTATGTTGCAGTGTGCCTGTTTCTGTGTAGGTGTGTTTCTATAACTGTGCCTGTCTGATTCTCTTCAAGAAGAAACTTAAACTGATCTGAGTGTAGCTGATTTTCAGTATGGTTTTAATTACTTACTGTTCAGATATTGAATTTCAAAGTTCTGTTTTTGATGCAATCTTTATAATACTCACTCACTTCTTCTCACTTTCGTCAATTAATTAATTTGATTGATCAATCATTCGTCAATCAGTCGTTCAGTGTGAGGCCGCCTTCGTCGAACTGATGTCGTTTTGATGGCTCGATTGACTTACTGGTTGGTTGAATGATTGGTTGCTTAATTAATTGATCGATTGATTGAGGGATTGACTGAATTCTTTAGACACCAAGGACCTCGAGATGAAGCTGAGGGACGCTGTGGTGGACGGTCGGCCACATACGCATCGTCCGTGGAAGAAGATTCTTATCATTGTAGAAGGCGTCTACAGGTTTGCACCTATTGAGTAATTAAGCTCAACTCCCATTATTGCCCATTTGCACTGTTGTATTTGACGTTGTTCAGCATATGACTTAATACTATCTTAAAGCATTCATGTTTAGGTCTATACACTACAGCTATATTAGTATTGTCCTTTCGAAGTTCAGAAGTGTGCACGACCATTTGATAGACGTGTCATTGATGAAATTGAGCATTTGTGGGTCAAGGCTTGCTCAAGGTCCCTTTGCATTGATTGTTTTGGACGTTGCGCTTTTTTTGGTCACTTTTGCGCGTTCATCATCATCTTATCATCATCATCATCATCAGGATTGTCATCGGGCACTTGACAGCCCAGCACCTATTCTAAATTGATACGTAGGCGACCGTGAAGGTAGTCACGATAGCCAGCGGACCATTTGCGGATATTACTTTTAAGTGTGATAAAAGAACAGGCGATACCTGATGGTTTAGCATATCAGCTCTTATCTCTACAGCTGTCTCACCCATACAACTGATAAGCTCGACAGAAGTCATTGTGTTCCTGGCTAGGTTTTGAACTCTGATCAAGCCTGTTAGGGTGCTAGCGATTACTGAAGTGGACTCCCATTTGTCGGAGAATTACTTGGGTGTCTTTGCTCTGAATGCTTTAAATTATTTAATTAGTATTCCCATAGGAAATTACAACATGCATGGTGACACACTGATGAAATATAAATTTCAGCCAATGATGAAATAACATAGGAATGAGTCTAGTTCCAGAATGAATTTAAGTCTTGCAGCAATACTGACTAGAGTTTTAACCAACTTAGTAATGATTAACAGCCAGCCAGCTAGTCAGTCAACCAGCTAGTCAGTTGACTCTAGTGCATGCAGATATTTCATAGGTTACATAAAAGCATTGATCCCATAATGTCTGTCTTGGTGACTGGCAAATTAGACGCCCGATTGTTCTTTCATGAATGTCAGTCTTTCCATCTGTACCATCCCATTTATTCACCCATTCATTCATCCATTGACCCCATACTACCATTTATCCCTCGCTAATCTGTTAGTTTGTCATTATGTCCATACATTGCTGCTTCCTTCCATCAATCATCTACTTGCTTCAGAGGTATATTGTTTAATTGGTCTGATACATTATATGTTTTAGCATGGAGGGATCGATCGTGAAGCTGCATGAGATCATTCGCATTAAGAAGAAGTACAAGGCCTACTTATACCTGGACGAGGCACACAGCATCGGGGCGCTCGGACCGCGAGGTCGTGGGGTCGTCGACTACTGGGGCTGCAACCCCAAAGATGTCGACATCATGATGGGCACCTTTACCAAGAGTTTTGGATCAGCCGGGGGATACATTGGAGGATCTAAGGTACACATATATACTATTATAACTTAGTGCATTCATATGTATGCAGCAGGCATGGTCCTGCTGTATGTATATTGGATAAACGCTAACGCCATCTGAGGGTAGTGTAAATTAAGTTAACTGAAACTGAACTTGTCAGTTAACTGATTTGTTAATTTTGAAACTTGAAACTCGAAAGAAATAGACACTGAAAAGGTCAGAAAACTGGAACTAAATGGACACTGAAATTTAGAGTCTTTAATAGAAACTTAAATTTAAAACTAAAATTGAAAAACTGAAATTTGTAGCGAAATGTTTTAAAATGAAAATTTGAAAGGTAATTTACTTATACATAAGAAAAGTCATTGTTCGGTCTGGGTGGGAGGGGAATTGCGGAATGCACGTTGTTCATGATTGTTTGTTTTAGTAATAAATGATTTCTATTAGATTGCTTAGATATAATTTCAGCCTCAGTAACAATTCTTTGCTGGAAGGTCTACTTAATTACTTAATTTTGGACTGCGTTTGTTTATTGCTAATCGTCCAAAAGTTAAAGACTTTTGCAAATTTTCAGATCCTAGTTACAAACCTGCTGGATTGATTCAAATCTTTTTTTAAAAAAGTTGAACCCATCGGCATCTGAGGCAAAAGATTGAGTATCAATGTTTAAAACTGAAGTTCAGGTATTGTTGTGTAACTTGTGTATAACTGAAATAAGAACCAAAATCAATGACGAAACTCCGGTTGAGTTCTGGATCAGAAATACAAAGTATCCTGATTTGTCAATGCATGTACTTAATTTAGTTATAGCTCTGACCTCTGATGTTTGTGCTGAAAGAATGTTCAGTTTGTTTAGGTGTTTCAGATCTTGAACAAGAAAAAAGCTACTGGCATTTGGGAAAATTGTGTTTTCATCAAGTTTAAAATCGTCTATTGTAAAATAAATCTTTTTGACTGCTCACTATTCAGTAGCTGAGGCTATTTCTTTACAAGGTGAAAGCACTGAAAGGGTTTTTGCTCAAATAAAAATGTGAATACATGGTTACGTACTTTATGGTACATAAACAGCTCTTTTTCATGAGAGATATCATGTGTGAGCATGTTTATAACTTCAATATAGAATAAATCATATAAAATTGTAATAAAAATTCAAATAAAACTGTTACTGAAATCGAAACTGAGATATTAACTGAAATAGAAACTGACACTGAAATGAAACGTGAAACTTTAATTACACTGTAGACTGGCGCATGATGTGAGAGCCAAAAGGATGTTTACTGTTTATAAAGGGTGGCAGGCAGGTTGTGGTAAAGTTCTCAAACTCAGGTCAGTTCTTGACAATACGATCTCATGGCCAATAACTAAAGGGGCAGCTGTAGCAGCTCACTCGGGGGAACTGTGCCCAAATATTGTGCAGAGTCACATGCAGTGTAAAGTGATAACCACATATGCGTTGCTGCACTTCGTAGGTAAGTGTTATGAAAGGCTTACTTGTGTTATTATTGAGTTAGGAGTGCAAAGTGAATGAAATATCTTGAGACGTGCCTTCAGGAGGTATTGCAATAAGCATCTTTCCAACTCAAGTGTCTTTGTGCAGCAGAGTGATCTCTATGCTAGTGTGATTAGATTATCCATCGATCAACAGACTGAGCACATAAGATAATAATCAATATTACATTCACTCACAGAAAGTATAACTATGCATTCAGTAGTGAGACCAGGAAGAACGAGAAGTTGTACTGTCAGGTACATCTAGTCTTTTATAACAGAATTGATGATGGCATAAAATTAATTTCAACAAGATTCACAATTCGTTGGGTTTATTAACTTATATTTAGCATGTTATTTTAAGTATTTTCAATATGATGCAATGATAACGAGTTCAGGCAGTTTTGAGTCGAGTTCATGTCATCACTCTCGGCAGATTGTTTGCACACACACTGCACTCTGTCATCGAGCAGAAAAATTTGATACTGACATCATCTGCAAAGTAAACATGAGGACCCATGTTGCACTAGTACCTTGGGATTTTCCATTGCATTCTTTAAATTAATGCTGAGGTGCTGGAAATAAGCGTAAATGATGGGGTATCTGTACACACTGTACACTACACATACTACACAGATTACTCTTTCTTGGTCTAATAAGATGTATTTATTGATTAATTAATTAATCGATTGATTGATTGGTACCTTAATTACCGAGTTATATTTTGTACTACAACACTCTTGCTTTCTTTTGCAGAAGCTCATTGAGTACTTGCGAACTCGCTCACACAGCGCTTGCTATGCGGGCAGCATGGCAGCCCCGGTTGCTCAGCAGATCATCTCATCGATGAGGATCATCATGGGACACGATGGAACGGACGAAGGTAGCGTCCGTTTATATTGGCTTATATGAAGATAGTATCGCCTTTCTTTCATCTTTCTTCTATTACCTGCCTTTCCATTCAATTTATTACTAGGCTTTAGTTGGCTTTATATTGCTTTTCATCTTTCTGTCATACTTTACTTTGCATCAACAATGTCAACATGCCTTCCTTGCTTGTGTGTGTGCGTGTGCGTGTTTTTCTGCTTGGTGATGTGGAATATGTCTTTTGAAGGGAAACGCCGGATAGGTCAGCTGGCATGGAACTGTCGCTACTTCCGTCGTCGTCTTCACGAAATGGGTTTCATCATCTACGGCAACATGGACTCGCCAGTCGTACCACTTCTTCTCTTTCTACCCGGCAAAATTGCGTGTGTACTCAGTTGGGTCTTTATTCAAATTACAAATTTTGTTAATTTTAGTATTTAGTATATCACCTTGTCACCTTGTGCTGTCGATTCGTAGAATCCTAGCGACCGTCACGATGAAGCGTCTCCATTTCCTTCTATCGGAAGTCGCGTCCCTTAGTTCTGCCAAATTCATTCCAGTTGTTTAATGTATCTCATCCATCCATTTTTTCTTGGTCGCCCTTGTTTTCTCCTTCCCTCTCCACAAGCCGACATCATTTCCTTTTCTAATCCATCTGATCTCTTAACATGTCCAAAGAACCTCAGCTTTGTTTTTAGCCCTATTTGTCGTAACGTCTC